>MOOZ01001074.1:700325-718960 GCA_002930495.1 Cecropterus lyciades
TATATATGTTTAAGAAAACTTAAAGCCTTATAATAAAATAGATGTTTATTCAGAAAAATCTTTAGTATACGTAAATTATATTATTGTACTAACCTTTATAATTATTGTGATAATAAAAACCTATTATTACCCTACTACTGGATATGGGTTTCATTTCAGAATGAGTAGGGTTTAGGCTGAGTAGGATGACGTGTCGATTGATTAACTTCTCACAACATTTAATACATTGTGGAACTCTTATAAATCCGACAAGGCTTTCTTACAATTTTTCTTTACTAATAATGCAATTGACACATAATTTACATTACTCAATAACATATTATAAACTAATACATGCTATCTTGATATTGAAATTAGGAGTGGAACATTCAAGTTTGTCCTACAGTTATCATTACTTATAAAATGTCAGCAATAAGTAACACTGAATACTTCTATAGCTGATATTAGAATAAATCTTTCGAATTTAGAATCCAGTTTATAAAACGAAAACCTCAATTCGAATCAATTATCGCTCGTACCGCGGCTAGGGCGGGAGGGGCGGCCGCCGCCCAGAATAGCTCGCACGTGCCGAAGCTGCCCACGCGCAACCAACATGGCCGCCGGCGCGCATGTGTGCGTGTGATTTATGCAACGCCACACACACTCGACCGTTCTTATGCGTTGTATGGCAGCGCGCTTGGATTTGAAATATTTGAATTGTGCTTGGGATATTTTGTTTTGTGTTATGACTTTGTTACATAGTACTTACTTATATTTTTCGTACGTAGTTATTACGTCCGTTATTAATATTATTTTTATTATCTGCTTATAATATCGGTTATTTAAACTGTGTAAGTGTAAATACGCAAAATAATTACTTATAATAAATAGAAATTATTTTAAACTTGTAAATGTTTTTAAAAATATATTTATTATTTTGTCACATGTAAAGAACTTGCATCAGATTTTTGATGTATTTTTATGACTTTTAGCGGTTCCGGCAATCAGCGCTTGTCGTAAATTATTTCGTTATTTTAAAAGTGCATTCTTGACTACGATTCAAATCATCGCATCCTGTACAAAAATGTTAATGTTTTTTTTGTACGCAATTCGATTTTTAATAGTATAATTGAAAATATTTTTTTAGGTCTGTCGCTTGGCTTTGTACAATTTAACTATTAGATCTTTTTCAGATATGTATCACATATGTATGTACACATCTATGTATTGTCCGAAGAGTTTGATATAGTTTTCAATAAGAGACATGAAATAGAAAGAATTATTACTTTTATCATTCATAAAAATATTTTTTATTTGGGTTTACAAAGGTAAACATTTTTCCGAAAATGTAAAGAACTTTTCGTAGAAATATCCCATCAATATTGATTCTTACGTCAAAGATTTTAGTTAAAACATTTCAGTGAGCTATCCTCTATATCTTTATAATAAGTAACAGCGTGTTCGATATTTCTATTTCGATGATAATGTGTTGAAGTCATACATTTTACTTATATATTCTTTTCCATTTTAAAAAGCAAAGCACTAAAAACATCTGAGAGTATTTAATTTACTTGAAGATGAAATAATGCCTGTCACCGCTCTTCATCGCTTTAATTTAAATAATTAGAGATGGAAACCAAACCAGCGTTACGAATATCCTTTGCACGTGTATCGAGTTTCGTACATTTGTACTGACATTTTTCAGGAAAGCCACATAAATCATGGCTGGCAAATTGATAATAATATATTTTGAAGACTTGATCAAATGCGTCACCTGACGGCTGTCTCAGTTTCGTATAAATATTTTCATGGCCTGTTATGTTTGATTTTTGCTTCGGTTTCTCCAGATGCTTATTTTATGTGATTATAGCATACAATAAAACTTGAAGATACTCATAAATCAAATTTTGCGTTTGTTTCTTACTGATGCATAACGCATTAGGCATAAAACGTGTTATATTACACTTTTGTGGGTGCTGTAATATTTTAAAGGCGAATAACTGACGGCCGTACAGTCTACTTGATGCGAGTAGTTACTGCAAGGTTGATGAATCAAGGATAGAAAATATATTTGAAGTTCGATTAATTTGCGTCGATTATCTTGAGGGTTGTATTGGAATACCTAGTGTGTTTGGTCCGAGAAAATCGCAATTTTGCAAGACTTTATAGCGCATTTAATTGAGTGTAATAAATACTTTACTTTTATTTTCCTAAATAATTTTCATTTTTAAAAATGGTTGCAAATAAGAGGGTAAAAAAGTGTGAGGTGATAGCCTATTAGTATTAGGACTTCTGCCTCTCACGCAGAGAATCCGGGGTTGAAATCCTAGATACGCTGCTCCGAGTAATCGATATTTTGAATGTATTAGCAATAAACTATAATATGTAATTTCGTATCGATGAAGGAAAATAATCTGCAAGGGCGGTTTATGTCCTTCTAAGGTTATTTAATGGATTCATGAACTTCAAGATGATCATGATGAAGATAGATTAAGTTAGTGGTGATTTTCAAGGTCTGAACGGGGAAGTGTTACTGCAATATCTATTTTAACCGTAAAATAGTTCTTGCGTCTTGATAAAAGGGTGTGGATTCTGACTCATTTTAATATCACTCGGCCGTCTTGGTAGTGGAAACGTATCCGTGGTTCTTACAGATAGAACCCCTGTTGTGTATTAAGTTGCTTAGAGATATCGATGGGTGCATGGGCTATTTGACATCAGTTGGAATGCATCTTCGCTTGCTACTTAAGTTTTATGAAAAAAGGTAGAAATGGGCAAATGGGTGGCTTAAAGTTAAACCCAGTAGCATAGAGATAATTATATTTATTGAATTTTAGTTTTTGTTTCACAGATTTCAAGAGTAAATCTAATGTAGCAGATATGTATTTTACGTCATTCATTTATTAGAGATTGAACACTATCATACATTGTATGCACATTTGTTGCATGCAGTCTGTATGTTAGTTGCATGAATTCAAGTTCACTGCTCCTTCACAATGTTGTTGGTACCAGGCGCTCATATCCACCTAGAGCTCACACACATATACTGTAAGCGTCGTGCGTCTACAGTGACCTAATGATTTGCGGTGCCCGGACTATGTTTACGACAATGTGGTAAATAGAACTTTGTATTTTATGTAACCTTAGTACCTATTTATATATGGTTAGGATATAGATGATGCCGATTCAATTGCAGTCATGTCAAGTTAATGCAATATGTTGGAGCGAATCAAATTGATCAAGTAAGCATATTGTAAATTTGGATTGTTTTTGATGACTATTAGATATCTATCCAAAGTAAGTGAATTGACGCTTTCTACACTACGTTGGGACATGGAATTGTCTGGACTATGTGGGCGTAGTGCCGCAAGGATTTTTCTCCAAGGTCGTAGGTGCCATGAACACAAACACGAATACACTAACACCCAGTCTTAGAACAGAACTCTAAATTCATCAGTCAGATATTTGTCTGGATTGAATCCCCCAACTCACAATCTACCGTGTGTCAAACTGGTATAGTCTATCACTGTACCAGTCTCCTCCACTCGTGTCGTCAAATTTATGTAAGTCCATACTTAATTTAAGATATGATCACATTACTTTAACCTTCATCGTTCCTTCAATATTCAAAAGTATAATTATTGTAATATGTCAGTGAAAAAATCTAAATGGAACAAATAATAATTTGTTAATAGTTAAAACCGTATATACATCCATTATCAACAGCTTCCGTTACTTTCAGTGAATATATTACGAATATAATTCTTAATAACGAATGTAATTAGTCCACCCGTGTGTCCCCTAATATTACAAACATCTGGTCACTGTGCGCATGCGCCGCCTTGGAACACGCGTCGTGGCGCGCGCGCATCTAAATATAGCCACGCCTCCCGTCGAGGTGCGCCGCCGACACAGGAGACTGGAGATTTCCAACATTCTTCACCGAGCTTATTGTTTTTCTAATCCACACATTATGTACAGTACAATAGGGATTTGTATAAAGTTGTTTACCAAAGTAAATGCATAAGAAATTGGCGTTGCTTTCACAAATATATAGAAGCGAAAGGATACTTGCTTATCATCGCAGAGCCTAAATTACTTAAAGAGTTTAAATCTTAGCATTATAGTATACGAGTAGAAGTACCGGGCAACAAATAGTTTTAATGGCAAAAAGTTAGTGCACTTTATTATTTTGGGTGTGATGTACTTTCTTGTAAAGTTAAACCTACTTGTTGGACTTTTTCAAATTTAGTAATATTTTTGTTATTTCTTACATTCAACGTATATGTAAGTCAATAAATATCTGCAGACCAAATTTTCGCTGCAAGGGGTAAACATTTCTTATTGTGGATGTATAATGAAATATCATTAAGCCTATTGAGTTATATAATAATTGTTTAAATTAAGTTTCAACAGAATTACGAGTATGAACATAAAAAACCTTAATAACGAAATAAAATTTAATAAATTATATAATTATATAATATATTAAGTAAGCATTTAACTAACTTTGGTAACGAAATGTAAAGAGCTTTTGAGTAATACCAACTTCTCAATGTAATTTAGGCAAGTGTGGTAAATACTAGAATGTATACATCTTATTTGCTTCAGCTAAAATTGCCGTTGACCATACGATCATAAAAATAATAATTGAAATTAAATTTTGGGCTTTATGTTATAGCCTACTCTCTTGCCAATAATTAACGATTTAAATGTTTGTTTACAAGTACTGCTGTCTACTTTGCAAGTAGTTCTTAGTTTATAGGTGTAGCAATTTTTCTGTGATCAGCCTTAGATAATATAAGTCTCTTGTTATAGGAAGATCAGGTGTCCTGAGCGGTAGATACACCCTATCGTCGCGTAATAGTTTTTAGAGATATTTTACGCGGTACTCGTATAATAAGGTATTTTTTATAAAATTAATACGGCAAACGAGCATACATTCCACCTGACGGAAAGTTGTTACTATCGCCCATGGACATCTGTGAGCAATTTTATACTGGTTTCTCCACCTTTTTTTATCATTTATACTGGTTTCTCCATCTTTTTTTTCATCAGACCGAAGTAGCAAACGAGCATGCAGTCCACCTGGTAAGTAGTTACTACCGCCCATCTCTAAGCAACTTTATACAGAACAGGGATTCTATTTGAAGTCGATCATAGATGCGTTGCTACTCCAGAGGACTAAGATGGTCGCTTCATATATTAGTGAGTCGGCAACCACACGCTTTCACCGAAACGCAAGAACTGCTTCACGCTAGAAATAGGTGTGGCGGTGGTACTTCCCCAGTCCAGCAACACTGGTTCTACCACCTGGTAAATATTTACTTAGAACCTGGTTTTGGTTTATGAATTGTATCGAATATTCCGAGTGACTAATAACAAAACAGCCGTCAGTCACATTACGAGCCGTCACCGTGATCGAAATCCTTGGGGAAATTGGAAACCGATTGAGCGTTTCGTTTATTCAAAATGGCCTCTTCGTTAGTAACTGTAGAGGTGATTTTTGCGTGAAAGAAACGGTGATTTATGTTGTTTTCTATAACAAAATGGCGGACACGTGCGCCGTGCGCAAAGTAAGCTGAGATCCTTTGGCAGCTGCGTCTCGATTGTGACGCCCGGAATGACTCAAGCGGTCGGGAGAAAAATTGTGAATCGGACAAGTTGAATCATTTTAAAGAGATCGAGCTTCCGTACAACACTGGATAGTGTATGAGTATCCACTTATGTACCCTTAATTAATCAATATGAATAAAAATAATGGTTGCAGCTCTTTTTACATGTACCCTCAATTAATGAATATCAACGGTTGCAGCTCTTTTTACCTAACTGCGCCAGAAGGAGGGTAGTGTGTTTCGTATGTATGTATATACATAAAGTATGTTTGTATGAATGTATATTAATTTCTTTGGCACGCTATACTCCAACGACTTGACGGATTGATATTGATAAGACATAAAAGGAAGGAAGGGATAACATTTTAATTATCGTGACAATATTAGTATCAAATGAACACTAGTAAATAGGCTATTCCAGAAATATGTATATTGTAACAATTATGTTACTATTTTGGCAGCTCTTTATAAAAAAGCACTGCATAAAATCGTTGTTAAGCAGTCGGGTTTTTTTTTATAATTTAGTAATGTTACTTGATAGGTTCTCAGAAAAGCAAATCTTTGAGGAGCGTCTTTCATTACTTGTTTATACAGCTGAAATACCAAAAAACATGCAGATTACCTAAATAAATGGTCATTGCTGCTCATAAACATCTATAAGAAATTTTATATAAAACAGAGGATCTATCTAAAGTCAATCACTGATGCATTTCTACACCCGATAATCGCCTTATATGAAAGCGAGTAACTGCACCGTTCTACCGAAACACAAAAAAACGCTTTCTACACTCATAGCCCCACACTAGGATTTTATCCTGTGTCGTGGGTGCCATGGACACACAAAGACGAATACACAAACACCCTGGGTCTGAACCCAGAAGAGAAATCTAAACTCATCACTAAGATTTCTGTGTGGCACGGGTATCGAACCCGGGACCCACTACGTGTCAGACCGGTATAGTGACCGCTCCGCAACACGGGTTAAGCGGGACAAGAACAGCTTCACGCTAGAAATTGGTGAAGCGGTGGTACCTCCCTGGTCTGATCCATAAGAAATCTGTTTCAATATGGCTTCATTTCTTAGGATAAAAAAATGTTGTAGACGTCTTTCTGTTGTTTCATAATTATTGCATTTTTGTTATTCACATGATAAATGACAACGTTAGTATTTAAGAAAAAAGGTCCATTTGCATGCTCGTCTGTATTGACTTATCTCGACAGATTGAACTGATTTTTAGACTGAATTCCGATACTTTTGTATTTAAATAAGGCTGTATTAAACTTTAAACATTACTAATTTAAAAGTTACACCATAGGTCGGCAACAGGCGGATGGTCCAACATCGGACCGCCAAATATTATCTAATAGACATACTTGAGTAATCGTTTCACAGAGCGGCCCTCCAGGCGTCATATTTAGGCGACCATTTTTGAAAAAATATCTAGATTTCAAGGGGGAACTATAATTTAATTTTGCTCCATCTTTAAACTTGCCTCGAGTCGGCACTGTACGTTACTCTCCTCTAATTAAAACTACTTGCCGACCCATGAGTTTCAGTTACACTGTTCTCTGAAAAGAAAAAAACCCATACTCAGCTATGGGGGAGGAATATGACGATGACGAAACATCGTTTACGTGTACAATAGCGTAGAATTGCAATTAACCTTGTAACAGTGAATCACGCTTCGGAAAATTTTATACCTATATAAATGTTTGTATCGTTCGCCACTGAATTTCAAGTTATATATATGGAGTATTATAAGTTTAGGCAGTTTTGTTTAAATAGCGATTTGTCACATTCTCAAGTTATATATGTTCCTTTTTTATAATATGGAAGTAGCAAAGAAGCATACAGTCCACCTGTTGGAAAGTATACACTGCCGCCCATGGACATGTGTAATCAACCCCAGACTTATCCGTAGCTGACCCAGGTAAGACTGATCTTAATCAGTCTTACCTGGGTCAGCTACAAGCCTATGCCATGCGTTGCTAGCCCTGTGGACTAAGTTGGAACGGCCCGCATAAGTTTATCTGCGTTACTTCAAATACTGCGTTGCGTAAAAATTAATTAAAATAAATGTTGGTTTATTACTTAGTCCCGAAGTCGGCGGTCAACATATGTATATTACGCTGAGTCATGACATAGAAGTCGGTTGTATATTTTCTTATATTTTTTTCATTATACGTGACACAAATTACACTTCGGTATACATCAATTTTGTTTTGAAAGCATCACGTTTGTTCGTTCTAGATACAAATGTCGTTTTCGTAATGACTAAGCCTGCACTATTTTCGAGTATATTACCAACTGATTTGTTGCGTAATTCGCGTCGAGGATCGAGAAGGTAGATGTTATAAGTGGGTGGAACATAATTTCTTTACCTGTGTTTCAGTACAATAAATTTGTAAGAAAGATTACACCCAACGCCATCTATTATCGGTTTATAGAAATGAAAAATGTAACAAAATACTGGAATAGTGAGACAATGAGTAAGAGTAGATACTCTGTTTCTGTATGGAAAACTACAATTTTGCGTGATTACTGACTTACTGTAGGAAACTTTGTAGGAGATAGCTCATACCTACGTGTTTTATGTTACACAAATGTATGTGTAATACTCTATTGCCCATCGATAAAATAAAGCTTCAGCTGTGTTATCAAACTAAAATCTAGACTATCACGTGAACCACGTAGACCAACTGTGCCAGATCGGATGAGCATTAACAGGCAAATAGAGTTCTAACAAATTGTCTAACTCGCGTCTGATGCTTGCATTTCGCATTGCACCTGCCGTCTCTCACTTCAAACGAATTCCGAGCCAAATACTTGTAGACTGAGCTAAGTAGACAATTTCTCTTGAGTGCAATCGAACGTCAGTAAATCAGTTATGATACAGAGGTTGCGCAGTTGAATCGAGTCTCAATCGTAAAGTCCAATAGCTAGGAATGCGTTTCAACTATGTCCTTAGTTCGTTGATCGCGGGTTTCAGGTCAAGCTACGCGGCGGGACGGCTGTAAAGCGAAAATCGGATCGCTTTCGATACTACTAATTTTCCAAACACGGTAATTTTTTAAATATATTGATATGAACTTGGCGTCTAAAGTCATCGAATTAATGTTTGAAAAAAATCTTAAGGCATCCTGTATTACAAAGTATACGATATGTCCGAAATATTATGACCAGTTGTACAATTTCTCTTTTTTATTTACACAGTAATTTTGAAATTAAAGCTATATGGATTAACAAATAATATTAGTTTATATGAGTTATTATAAAGCAGTATGTTACAATAAATTGGTATCTAGGAACATTTTACAGCAACAACAATGTTTATTAATATATCCCTAAACTGTCATTGCGTTCGTTTCGACGTTACATTTCCCTGATTTTCGACAAAGAATCATCCAGGCTTGTCCTATAGAGGGGGTGATTGTATGTTGGCGCAGTGCCAGGCGGCGTCTCTGGCCGCGAGCCAAATCGGGAGCGTACAGTGGAAAAAAATGGCCGTCGCGCATCTTTGATATGCGTCAGAGCTGCGCGCGCGCACACGTTGCGCGTTTCGAAAGAAAACACGGTTTTCACAACTGAAGCGCTTACGACTGTGCTGACCACGAGACTATTAACTTCGCTTTTACTAAAGTTTGATTGACATTAAGATACGTCGTATTAGTTGAATAGCGAAAAAATTGTACAGGCTATAAAGTTCGTGATCTGAAATGGGTTACAGTTTAATAAGTTTACGTTCCTCTTTTAAGGTAAATAAGTCGAAATGCCACATCGCCAGTAATGAGTGGATGCGGTTCTTTTTTATGAAATGCGATCTGGAGTATACTTTACGCTGCTTCTATGCAATTGATTTTTAATATTGAGATATTTGAATTTATAAATTTAATTGATGTTATAAATTTTAGTTAAAGAAAAATTCTGGAAATAAATAAGTTTCAACGACCCACGTGGCGAAGCGGCAATCATACAGTTCTCATACTCAATAGGTTCCGGGTTCGATCCTCGGCAAGGCAGTACCTGAATGATGTATGTAGATTTCTATTGTGTCTGTGTGTTGGAGTTTTCGTTATTGTACATATCCATAGCATCCAATTGACGACCTACGTGGCGGAGCGGTCACCATAACGATCTGACACGCAGTGGGATCCGGGTTCGATCCCCGGTCAGATACACATCTGAATGATGAGGTTACATACAGTTCTGGGTTTTGTTTTGTTTGTGTATTCTTCTTTGTGTGTCCATGGTACCCACGAACGGGAATAAAATCGTAGTGTGGGGCTATGAGTGTAGAAAGCGTTTTATTATTTAGTATCCCAGACACAGGAGAAAATCCTAGTGTATGGCTATGGAGTGTATAATGCGTCATTTAAGAAAATTTCTACGTAATACTTAAGTAATAATAGAAAACTAAACTGTTTAATAATAATAATAAACTGTTTACCTAAACACAAACAATATGAAAACAACTTGGTTTCAGATATAAGATCGATTGATGCAAGCTGGCGATGTTTGTAAGAAAGTTTTGTAGAGATCAATCAATGTATAGGCTTTGCGAATGTTGCGTGGGCTCAGATATTGCCGAAAATCGGCTACAGTATACTATTTTTACTTATTAGGTATATTTTTCCAGGCCTATTTCAGACAACCATCGAATACGGCGTCTAATTGAAATAGCAAACCCACGCAAAATGTTAAGAAAGTAAACAGAAATTAAATGTTTTGTTACAGTTTGAAAACTTTGTCTAATAAATGACTAAGGTATTTTGATTCATAAAAATGATTATGATATAGGTATAGACAAAGTATAAAAAATAAAGAAAAATGTAATAGTCGTAATGCAAGTTTGCCTGGCAGAAATCGCAGTTTGTAGTTAAAGTATTTGTGGAAGTTCAGTATGATTCAAAAAATAAGTTCAATTGTTACCTACCGACTTGTGAAACTCATATACTATCCACATAAAAGAATAATTATCGACGAATATAATTCATGAAAAACATACAAATTTAATACTATTTAAGATGTAAAGCGTTTAGTTCATAATTAGAAATAGAGTTTTAAGTGTGTTCTACATCTTCCACAAGGACATAGAATTTTCATTAGATTCAATGAAATTTTGCTTGCGATTTTTCATATTAGGGACATATAACAGTAACTAGTAACATTGTTAAAAATGTTTAAACAAAAAGCAAGACTGCTTAAACCATTTTTTCCACAATGATACATTTAATTTAACGATAATGGGAATTTTTGTCAAAAGTATTACAATAAATATATTTTTCGAATGGTCTATTTACTAGCTTTCATTGTACCCATTGTTACCCATATTGTAGTTATAGAAAAAGTCCACACTCTTCCCCCTTTTTACGTATTTGCAGGAGCCATTTTTAAAAATTATATAGCCCATGTCACTTTCCATACCGAGACGATTCTAATGATAAGTCTTACGTCACAATCCGTCAAGCCATTTGGGCTGTAGCGCGTGCCTATACATACAATCGAAAAACAATACCCTCCTTATGACGCAGTCGTGTAAAAACAAAATCCGATACTTCTCTTTAACCACTTGTGAACAATGCAGAGTACAAGTACAACACTTAATAAAAGACTGTCCTACCGAGAAAAAACATCAAGCATCAATATTTCAGTGCACTTACAAAAATCAGGTTACGTGTGAAGTAAAACTTTGGGTCAAACTAGTTCAAACATATCTTTCCTGTTTACGTCGGTACCCGCCTGTTGAGCTGGGCGCTTGCCAAATATTTTCCGGCGGTTTTCCGCGACAATGTCGAGTGTGTACTTCTATTAGATTTAACGACACTAAGTAAATACATATAATATAGCCATAAAGCAGTAAAACAAGCCATTCTGAGCCATTGACTCAATAAAGATAGAAATTTTCATTTTGCATATATGAGCGAAACAAGTATTTGTTTAATGATTTACTAATATCGCCATTTTCAATTTAATTATTCATTTGCAACTTATATCAATGGTATAATTTAGGTATTCATAATTCCATCTAACCTGTATAATGTTTATAGCGACTCGTTTCGAGTACACAATGAACAACAAGATTGTAAAAAACTTACAGTCACTAACCGCATATATGTAGTTTCTATGAAATTGCATACAAGTCAGATCACGTTACCGTTTTCATAACGATAGTCCAATAAACTTTAAAAATACAACAATCTGTTAATGCATTTTTCTTTTATAACTATTCAAATAAAAGCATAAATCGTTTCTCGTAATCAAACCTCTCTTATGTTTACAAAGCTCACGTCTGCTCCACTGGACGTCTGCCAAAGATACTTAACGGTTTTCCGCGACAATATCAAGTGTTAGAATGTGTTCTACTTAGTTTTAACGACTTTAGTCTTGATTCGACAAATGCACACATTAAATTTACAAAAAAATGTTATATAATACAGATATTTGGCAAAGGGATCTCCCAGGCTAAGCCAGACTAAGTGATCATGCCTGCACAGCCTGCTCCATTATTTTGTGAATTAATATGTCGTTGTTATGGAATCACATCTTTAGGCAGAATCCATGTTCTCTACGGAATTGTTTACAGATATCCATAGACCGCAGTGAGTAGAAATATGGCACTGTTATTTCAAACTCTACAAACAAAATAAATATGGTGCTGTGATAAAACGTCTCAGAATTCCATCATTATCTTCATTTTTCTACAAAGTAAACTCGGAACAAAGCTTGTCTGGTCATAGTAATTTTGGCGACGATCACAGGCGAAAGGTCACCAGTAATATATTTAGCTTCAAATCAAACATGTCAAACCCTGTTAATAAAGAACAACCTGTTGCGCTGAACATGGAGACCTGCCAAACACTCGTGGCGGTTTTCCACGACATTATCTACATATGACGACCTCCATTTATTTAAATTAAACTTTACTTTAAACACGGTAATATTTCAGTAAATACATAAAAGGAACTTCGTTTCAAGAAGCTTTTCTATACGTACGTCCACATCTGATTCCCTGCCAGAAGCCATGGACGAATAGTGCGACGCTCGAAAGTAGCAAAGTGATTAACTTCTGATACTACACATAGTTTACTATACATGTGAACTTGCTAATAGTGGTAGCAGCGATCCCATACTATCAAGTTGACTACGCACTTGCTCACCACTTCATCTCATTTAAAATATTCTAGGACAAAAAAAGGTTAGAAGTAGAACATTTCTTGTTTACCCGCCTGTTGCGCATTGGAATCCTGCCAGGAACAATCGCATTTTCCACGACAATATGATTATTATGTCCTTAATATTGGTCTGTGTAAACTTTCATGATTTTTGAATATTCAGGTTTAAAAATGGGTAAGACTTTGTACCTTTCTTTTTATTAAAAATTTCATGCATAATAATGCATATTCATGTTTTGTTTCAGAAGTACAATTGTCACACAAAATTCTTTAGGTATCTGTTGTTGGCATGTGTTGTGACAACAATATTAAGCGTCCAGAGTTTTAGTTTTGAAGGAGGTGTGGTGAAGACGAGACATTCAACTTTTCCAACAAATTTAAGTAAATCCTCAAGGGTCAGGATCGGGCAAATTTCTGGCGAAAAAAGGTCCTCACTAAAAAGTCTTTGTAGTTTAAATTAACGCAGGCGTTAAATTACGTTCTAAGAAGTTCCGCTGGTTCCTAGTAAAGGTTTTAGGAACGCCCGACGGTCAAGGGGGATTTCAGGTCGAGATTTCCCGATTTCCGAAGCAATTAGCTGTAAAATAATTATTAAAATTATGATTCTACTTTTGTTTATTTGCCATACGAACATCCGTCATAAATAAATGAGTGGTTTCGCTGCATTTGAGCAAAGTAACAATAAATTTAAACGAATGAATTGAGTTTACAAATTGCATCCTTAATTATCTGCTCTTACAAGATCTGCAGCGAATATAGTTATTACCTTTAACGACAGAGATTTACGGCTATTTGTATTGTGTTATTAGACGGCTGTTCTAATATATTTGACATTTTATGAGACTTTATTTTGGCACAATTTACCAAAATTGTATAACTAAAAGCGCTTGTAGGTCAATCACTACAGCACGTAATATAGTAGTACTTACATATATTTTTAATATTATAGAATTATAATAGTGTAGACAAATATATTATCCTACATTAAATTAAATTTATAATCCAATCAATCGTCCAAAATTAAAAATTAAATAAATGAGCCAAGTCAAATGGTAAAATTTTTAGAAGTATTCATACTCGTGCTCTTCTGAAATGTCATGGTACGTACGTAAGTAACTTCTTATAGCTTGGCTTTGTATTATTTTATTTACGTAAAGAGACAGCGAGTGATTCCTCTCAGTAGCGAGGACAAGAATATATACATATATACATGTATGGAATCTTATCGGCTTAAATTCCACGCTATTCCTCTGGACGATCTTTGCCGAGCTTGTGGATACGTAAATTGCATAAATCCGACAGCGTTGACCATCTCGTATTTATTTTCTGGCTTATTTCGTTGAACAACATTTGATTGTTTTTTAAATATGTAGGTTAGTTAAAAAACAATCAAATCTTGTTCCGAATATTACTCGCTTGTATATGTTTGAGCCCTTATCCGACAACTATGAAAAATTCGATTCAAACGTCATTTCGATTTTAACAAATTTCAATACATTCCGCTATAGTTTTCAACGAAATTTAATGGTCCATGGTAGGACCATTCACATACGTTTGTGTTTAAAGCTCAAGGCAAACGCTTGCAATCTGAAATTTCCCTGCAAATCATAAAGAAAATTGCTGAAATTCGTTCGACGCCAACGCTTGCAGCACAAAGCGATTGTCGCTTTAAGGAAATAATTTTTCGGGTCAGTCGCGCTTGGATTGCTAACTGAAATTAATAAATAACCTCAATGATAGACGAGTAAAGATGCTGTCAAAACTAGTGCTACAATAGTTTTCATTACGAGGACTGTCTCCAGCATTGATGTGGATCGACTTGGCATGCGTCCAACTTCGTAAGTCGTAGCGATGAAAATTTACATGCGTGACTCTGAACGTACAGTCGAATACATTATCACCGATAATGTGTCGTTAAGAGCTTGATGTCGTAGATTTGGGAGTAACAGGTAAAGATTAACTTCATTTACGCGCTACAACGGGATCGATACTGTTGATATTCATGTGCGATTATCCGTTTCAGAATTAATTTAGGTTTAAGCGTTGTGAAGCGTGTTTTTTTTATTTTTATTAAATTGTAGTAGCAAACTACCATGCAGTCCATTTGATAGTTAGTGGTCACTGTCGCCGATAGATTCCGTAAGCAACTTCATACAGTTTTGTCTGAAGTCAATTTACAGATCCGTTGCAACTCCTGAGGAGAACCAGTGTAGTACGATCGGGGACGTACCACGGCCACACCTATTTCTAGCGTGAAGTTTCCTTCGTTTCGGAGGAAGGGTGTGGTGGCTGGCTCTTTTATACACAATACGGACATTTTATTCCTCATGAGCGGAACTAACCACTTACCATCAGGTTGACTGCATAGTCGTTGGCTACTTGAATCTGATAAAAAAAGATATTTTATTACTTTCCTTAACTGTGTATTTTATTTTTCATAAATAATATAATTTTTTTATATATTATGTTTATATCTAGATAACAACCTATTATCTACATAGCTATAGACCTTCAATGCGTTTTGTAATCTTATAATACACACTTTAAAAGATAGAATTTAATTTGATTAAATATTAAAATACATCAATTCACGCTCTTGTTATTTATTATAATTAATAAAGCGTATCTGGTACCAATTGTTTTTTAAATCATTACTTAAGTTACAATAAAAAAATAGTAGTTTAACTACATAGTTATTACGTGGTTGCTCGCTGTCGTTATAATCGATGTCAGAGAATAATCAAGCACGTTGTGTAATTTTCGGCAGGGGATAAAATTATGGACTTGCGACGTTCGCGTCATCAGTATGCTCATGTTTACTTACTATACTCATAGCTATAGATGCCTTGTATCTTAATAATGTTAAAAAGGCGAAAGTTTGTGAGGATGGATGTTTGTTACTCAATCACGCTAGGAAAGTGGTGATGGTGTTGTTAGTGATAGGTTGTGGCGTTAGAGTCGGTGCTGATCGTGGAGATAGTGATGGTGGACGATAATGGTTATAGGTGGGAGAAATCATTGTGGTTCGACTCCGGAAGAACCACAGCCACACCTATTTCTGCCTAATAACAGCAGTGTTATGCGCTGTTGTGTTCTGGTCGGAAGGGTGTGGTAAGGGAGACATACTTTTTCGAGGCATTCCATCTTAGTCCTCAGGCGTAGGGACGCATTAGTGGCTAACTTTAGGTGAGACTTTGATCATACCTAGGGTCGATTACAGATGTCTATGGGCGGCAGTAGCCGCTAACCATCAGGTGGGCTGCATGCTCGTTTGCTGCTTCTTTACGATAAAAGAAAGGTGTTATGGTGATGTAGTTCAACTACATCACCATCACACCTACAACCATTACCGACAAACGTGGAAGTGGTGGTTTTGTTGTTATTAGTGGTTAATCAATTTAAGGTTTTTGTTTTGTAAGTTGTCACTTTTGTCGGTAGACCTCATGACGAGGCAGTTATGAGGTCTACCGGTTTATGCTATATTATATAAAAAAAGTGTTTTTTTTTTTTTATATATAATATAGCATATATAGTATAGCTGAAACAAAATAAGGATATGGTTATCAGAAATTTATTTTTGGACCAACCCCTTAAAGTGGGACCCCTTGAAAACGTTGAAACTTAACACATTATTACACCATTAATTAAGAACACGACAGGACTGCACTTCTGTTATTTGTACTGCAAAATAATAAGTCCAATGATACATCTACCCACTTCTCATCATACATGGGTTTAGACACTATACTTGTTTTTTATTTTTATTTTTTTAATATAGATAAAAGAAGGTAGTCAATGGTGACTGCCATGGATGGACATTTGTAAACAAACCTAAATGAACTAACAGTTGGTGCACTTGATGGCTTAGTTTGGATGCCTCTGATAAATACGTATGTCTAACCATACTCTGCTGGTATAAGGCAGAAACAGGTAGGTATCTCCGGAAGCAAACTACAAAGGGTTATATAAAGGTTAAGGGTTACATTATGCGTTGGTATACTCGAATAGATAAGAATAATTGAGCAACTGTATTAAGTATAAAGTTGGATTCTCTCTTCACAACCTGTCATTCTTTCACGAACGTATCATTACGGGCAGCTCATTTTCCAACGACTGTACGACGAAGAGACGTTGACCTCGAATGCATGTCTAGCCAAAAGTCGGCATGCCGATCTGTTGCGTCTCGACGCAAGTATAGTACATGCGATTAGTAGAAATCTGTGCGGAATATGCCACATGCATGCTGCCTATGTAAAATCGTGAAGATCTTAGAAATTTGACCTACTTCATAGTAGTAAAAATAAGCTTTTCTTTCTCTGCCATTAATTTCACGCAACTGTTTCTAGGCAAAGTTTATTTGCTGAGTTAATCGACATGGAAATATCAAACGAGCATGCAGGCCACATGATGGTATGTGGTCGCCGTCACCGATGAACATTTGTAAACTCGAAGAGAAGGGCACTTGTACCTGAAATTGAATTTCCATCTTCTTTGCCGTTCCTCTTTCGTATGACACTATTCGATCCCAGTAGCTCTTCTCTTATTTTAATTAAGACCTAATATTTTGGTATGAATAACTTAAAAAGATCATACCTATTACATCTCTCATCTCCGTCCGTCCATCCATTCCATAATATCTAAGGTAATGTTAACTTATAGGTAAACTTTTCCTTATAAAAAGTGTGACAATGGAAATGGGACCTACTAGAGGGATAAAATAATGAAATAATGATGATCTTTCAATAATTATAATGTTACTAAGGGTAAATATTAATTGAAATGAAAATACTCAATATCGCGCTCGCTCAATACTCGCAATACTCGCGCTAGACAATAATGAAGTCTTTAAAACCTCAATTTTATTGTCTAGCGCGAATATTTAATACTTTTCCTTATAAAAAGTGTGACAATGGAAATGGGACCTACTAGAGGGATAAAATAATGAAATAATGATGATCTTTCAATAATTATAATGTTACTAAAGATACATATTAATTTAAAAAAATACAAAAAATAGAAACCGACTTCTATGGCACAGAAAAGCAAACAAAAAAATTTAAATATACGTTGGTTTCTTTCATACACAGTACATAGTACATAGGCCTGAAGTCGGCGTTCAACATATGCCCCTAGATACTCATCAAGTTTAATTGACGGAATAAACATATTGTTTTAGAAACAACTAAATGAAAACTACATTAGTAATATTCCGATGTACAAGACTGTTTCAGTGGTAATATTTATGTTTCCTCTGCCAAGTAACTGTGGGCGTTAACAATATTAACCGTAAAATGAATTTTAATTAATAAACTTTTCGTTGCTTGTGTTATTAAATTAACCCAGTTTATTATTTGTTTAAAATATATTTATATAATACTGGTTCATATAAAACTGGAGTCATGTAAATTTTATCAGTGCATCATCGTGAACCGCAATGAGTTCACGATGACCGTCCCAGTGCTACCCACAAATCTTTATCAAAATTATAAGGACCATAGTCTACAGGGCTGGTCAAGTGTAGATTTTAAGATTTTTTGAAAATTTTTCAAGCGTAGATTTCCTAACGATGTTTTACTTCGCTGTTAAAGCAGATGGCAGCTAATACTCAAAACTTCTAAAAATCTAATTTTGCACCCCCAGATTGAAGAACCGTATTTCAAACCACAAGGCTATAACAAACTAGTTACTCCTTAAAACTATTGTTTTTTGTTTATAATGATACATTTAACGCTTAAATTAAAACTATTAAAATTAATATATATATTTTTAATATGGTCTATTTACTAACTTTCATTTAATACCCATATTGTCGTGATAATAAAAAAGTAAGTTAAAAATTATATAGCCTATGTCACTTTCCAAACTGAG
>MOOZ01001074.1:719910-730068 GCA_002930495.1 Cecropterus lyciades
TGGCTCGACTACAATGGAATCGTAGCTATTTTTGCGCCATAGGTAAGCTACTGTGCATGATTAAACGAACGTGGAAAATAAAGATGCTAAAGAGAGAGATAATAAAAGGCAATTTAACTTAGTCTTCAAGAGCAGCAACGCATTTGTGATCCAATAAATACTGTTATTTGGGATTGATAAAATATAGAATAAAGAAAAAATATTTATTCACGAAGATTATTATATACAGCACTACAAATTATTTTCTAGTTTCTAGTACTTCTTTAGTTGTACTAAACGAAAAACATTATAACCTACAAAATGAAAGTATTTTATCCTTAGGTAGCAATAACTACCAATCTTCGCACTGAAATTTCTACAGTTACTTAATTTTTACAAAAAATAATGCCGATAAATGCGATTGAATGTAAGTACAATGAATTGTAACTTCAGATTCTACTTTAGAGTTCTACAAACTTGTCGTCTCAGATTAATGTCTTACAACTAAATGTTTCAACTAGAACACAACTTTATTGTAAATTCATTCAACATTCATTTACAGAACTGACAAATGATGATGTTTCTCTGTAAATGACTCTCCTTTGCCAAGACCATGTCACGGTACAAAATATTGGCTATTGTTCTAATTACTCTGTAATCGATTCATATAAATTACTAGTCAACACTTAAATATTTTTTCAATTCGAACCAGTAATTTCCGAGATTAGCGCGTTTAACCAAACAAACAAACTCTACTACTTTATAATATTAGAATAGATGTATAATTACAAGACAATAAAATTTAAAAATAATTGATTGGCATTTTTGTCTTCTTGATTCTGCAAGTATGGGAAATGCGAATAGTTTCTGTAATAACAAAAAGTTATTGCATATCGCTTATACTTCGACCTCTTACGACAAAAAATTTTTGATTCACAAGATGAATATTACGTAGTTTCAGTTAATTTTATTAACAAACACCATTAATGCTTAAAGAATATTAATTACCTCAATTTCAATTCATTGTTTTAATGAGTTGGAATATAAATAATATGTTAAATAATAAAAGAATATATATTCAATGTAAAACTTTTTATGAGTCTTCCTCAAAATTGTAACATAAGAGTATAATAAAGTTGAAATGGTCTGTATCTGTGTGTAGCTTTCATTTGATACCCTTGTTTTCTATGTTAGTCCCATAAAATTATAGTCTATGACATATGTCACTCTGCAAACTGAGACAATCCTCATGATATGTCATAATATATCATATTATACTGTTTCGGCTGTAACGCGCTAAGACTTGGGCTGTAACATAAGAAATGGACATTCATACACACATACATATGCTCGAAAAACATTACCCTCCTTAATATATACATACATTTAAATTATGCACACAATTATTCTTTGTCATCAATGAAGATTGGTTCCTTTTCCCTCAATTTCCTTAACATTTTGTGCATAAAACCAAAATCAATTTCAAAACTCAATCACGGCGCACCTCTGCCGCATCACATGTTAAATATTTATCGAATTATTCGCCCAACATTTCAACCCACTGACGGACAAGTTACAGACTAGTTTGATATATACGGCTCGAGCTTACCCGCCGATTGACTAGCCGGGAAATTATACGGAAATGGTAATTGGTTTGCTTGAGCTTTCCCGTTGATAAAGTTGGTTTGGATTGAGTTGATGTTATAAAACTCTAGTCTGTCTGATTTTTGTTATGAAATTAAAGTAGCAATGGAGGACAAAGTCACTTGGTGATAAGTGGTCAATGCTCTCTATGGATATCTGTAATAAATTCCAAATAGAATCGGAGCCTTAGTTCGGCTTGGGGAAAAGTTGAAAATCTTGTGAAAATGTATCACTTATCCCTTCAAACTAGTGTTTAATACTGTAATAATACGAGTATATGACAGAAATAGTGGTGCGACCACAAAATATGTCATTTGTTTGAAAGATAAGAAGTTTAAAGAGATTCGAAAATTAATTAACATCCGGTAGAACGCTTACTAAAGAAAGATAAACTGAAAGTTTATCTTTTTTACCTATATGCGGCCCCAAAATAACGCACTATTATAAGAAACGTTATATAATATTGCTTATCATCTTGGGCTGCGATCCTATGTACGATTCAACGCTGTTTGACCAACCTCTTTTTAGCTGGAGGAAGCTTGTTACTAACTCCACCACGTTCTCCCATTACTGATTTATGCTATTTCTGCATAATAACAGTAGTGCTATACGCTGCTGTGTTCTGGTCTGAAAGGTGTGGTGAGAGAGACATACTTTTCAGAGGCATTCCATCTTAGTCTTCAGGGGTAGCGATGCGTTCGGTTGCTAACCTTAGACGAGACTTTGATCTTACCTAGGGTTGATTACAGATGTCCATGGACTGCATGCTCGTTTGCTACTTCCGTACGATAAAAATGCTAAGGAACTTCCACATAGTAGAATAGAGAACAGGAAATGGAACTTGTAACGTGTATCAAAAATCAATCAAGTTTTGGGCGTCATTTATGGAACGTCACGTCGAATTCAAACCTTTAGATATTATGTAGTAAATGTTGGCAAAACAGATACCTACTGTTTTTCTTAATGAAGGAAATGAGTTAATTGGCGGACTTCCTCTCGGAGGAAAATGTCTGGGCGCAAAATTTTATAACATCAGCATGAAGACAACTATTAAATCTATGTCACTGATTATAAAAATGTAATGTAACTAATAATTTAGATATTAACACGCCCTACTAATACAAGTAGTTATTAAAATGCGTCATGTGTGAAATGCAATCGTATTTAAACAGTCTTATGTTTCAATGTTTTTTACAATGTTACATATTTGATTATTTGTATCTTTGTTTGTGTTTCAAATCGCATCAAACTAAAACTACAGAACTTAATACGTTATATTACATGTTTTAAACGCGAGTGAAACCGCGGGGCACTGGTAATGTTAAGTAATATAATTACATTGATTAAATTCTTCGTGTCAATTTAAATCCATTGACAGCAACTGTCTAAAAGCTTTGTCTTTGCCGTGTTGACAATGATTTGAAAATTTTAGCAACAATTGAAGCAACAGGTGTGTGCTCTACATACGTATAAATGTGTTTCATAAAGTCACTGATTAATTAACACAGTAGACTTCTAATAAATTAAAAACTGTAGCTATGATTTCTCGGCTTTTATGAGTTCCGTATAGATTACCGCTATATTATGCTGCAATTTTTTTTTGTATTAATTTTTGGTTTTATTCAATTTCATTGAATAAATTCTTGAATTGAATTTATTGAATAATTTCTTTTATGAAAATAAAGTAGCAAACGAGGATGCAGGCCAACTGAATGCCGCTTCATAAACAAACTAAGCCCTGGCATTGTTTTTAGGTTTGTTGCTTCCCTTGAACATTATAATACACTTACATCTAAGGTACAGGCACTTTACAAATATTTATGAGTAGTGTCTGTAAGCAGAAATAGTTAGGTTGGTCACGCCAGTGTGAGTTTTAATAACTTTGATTTATTTTCCATTTGATAATTTACTTCCCATTGAATAATTCGATAGATAAATAACTTTGTAAAGATTCTAAAGAACTTAGGGATGTGATGACTCTTTGCCACTTATTAATAGATGGTGTCACAAGTATTTCTAAATAACGCTATGGAATTTTCAACATCTTGTTATACAATCTTCGCACTGATAACGTCGAAGCACGGTCTCTTGCCAGTCACGATAAACTAGCCTGGCGGCCTCCTTTTGCTAAAAGTATATATCCCACGCAATTTTTAATTATCAGATCAGTAGAAAATATGTACTTTCCATTAGGGGTCTACCATCTTACTCACTCTACGTTCGAAACGCGTATTGTCCGAAAAGCCGAGTAGGTACAAGATAACCTTTACCGGCCGCGTCATGTTGGCTTCACACCGAGTGACTAATGCTGGCAGCCCGCCAGTGTCTCGACCTATATACCGGCTCCATCTTCCTAGAGCTGCTTGACAATCGAATTAGGTTAGATTATTATTTTATTGCTTTATATGGCATATTTAAAATTTATATACGAGGATTAGGCGATTGTTACGCCATCTATGACTGAACTTAAGATTTAGTTCTGTGGCCGAAATGTAGCAGTCTCCTAAAACTGCGACGATCACAGCAAACAACAGTTTGAATTTTGAATTTCTAACACTGTTTCAAAAACCGAGTTCTTGCATTCATGCTTATTTTTGGCGCAGTTTTAAGAAAAAACATATTTTATTTTTCCAGTGCTGTCTGGTAAAAACTTGATCGAGATATGAAAATAAATTAATTTGAAATTAGATTCACATTTTTCAATTTAGTTTGTTAAAACTTTTAAATTCAGACTAACACAAACAAAACGTGCATATACCTAGCAAATTTTTTTAGTTGTCTATCTTAATTAGTTGAAAACAATTGTGAAATTATGTTTGTTTGTTTAGCTTGTTAGTGTCTTTAGCTCAACTAGCGTGCCATCTTTAGGTAATTGGGTGGTACTTTTGGACCTCGATATTTGGTACTATTAAGTATACAAAGCAAGGGGAATATTTAAAAACTTAATGTAGATCTAGCAGCTTTTTAATTTTGTTGTATTTATAATTTACTAGAATTAACAGGAAATTAATAAGAGGAAGGAAATTGAAGGTCAAGCAGGCGAACTCTCGAAAAAATATTACAGCCTTGGGTTCGACGATGTTATCACAAGAGACCTTCAAATGCAAAAATGTTCCGGAAAATGAACACAGGTAGTGCTCAACAAGTCTGATCTATTTAAAAGATGTAATACGTCTTTTGAATTACAAGAAGCAGAAAATTATAAGACTGAACAAATATAAAACACCAAAAGAAAATCAGTACTTTTGGGTAGAAACGCAATTAGTTTTAGTGACCATTCATCACTTCGTTTCTCAACAAGAGAACTTAGTAAGGCATTGTACTCCATATCAAGGATTGTCTGGCATTATATCAAATGTTTTAGCATGTTTTACAGCCGAATGCTTTGAGAGCTGATAAAGTAATGAGTGAAGACGGGCCGGCGTCACGAGCGAGTGGGCGGAGCGTCGCGCTCGCTGCCGGCGCCTGAGTACAGAGAACGACAGAATTACTACAGATTTTTTAAATTACATCAATACGAATTTAATGGTATTAAAACCCTTTTCCTCCGGAGACATCGCAGTCACACATATGAATCCTAATAAAAGTGTCGTAAAGGATATTTATTTGAGATATTAACGAGATTGGTATACCTGTGTAGTTTAACTAGGGCGGTACCACCGAGTAGCTCTTGCGTTTCAGTAGAGGGATGTGGTTGCTGGCTCACTTATACATGAGGCGAACATCGTAGTCCTCGGGAGTAGTAACGCATCTGTTCTAAATTACGATTTCTTTCTTCCTTCCTTCTTAATTCTTTAGGTATAACCTATACATACCAAATCAAAATCGATGAACGATGCGTTTGGTGCATTTGAAATCAAAGTCGAAATCAAGACTTATATAAGTGCCAATGGTGGATGATGTATCAATGATGAATCCACAGCGTATTTAAAAAAAAAAACATAAAACAATTATTATTTTAATCTCTAGTATTTCAAGAATTAACAACATAAGTATACAGTCAAACCACATTTTTGCGATTTATTTCATATGTTAGAAAAAATATCGAAACAGGGTAGCTTTTATCAGACTACAAAAGAAAACATTATATCAATCACACATGCATAACACGGAAAAGTAAATATGGGAATTACAACGAAATAAAGTGTAATCTGGTACTAACATAAGTGCAACAATGTATTAGTTTCATCGTTAATACACGTGACCGCGAAACCTCTGAGGGACTTAACTACTATGTGCAGTCTTTGTTGCTAATGAAAATGTCTCGTGCAGACTTATTACATATTAAGTTAAACCTGTAAAAGAATAATATAGTTTCTCACATACATTGCATATCATGGGTGAAGTGTGTGGTAAGGGTGTGATATTTATCAGAAATATTTCAAATTATTTCTCAGGAGCAACGGTGCATTTGTGGCCAATCTTATAAGTCTCTAACCTTACTGGGGTTGATTACAGATGTTCATACGTGGCTGTGGCTACTTACCATCAGGTGACCCGTATGCTTATTTGCTACCTCAATTCTATGTATACAATACAAAAAGTAACATTTTTTGTATTGTATACATAAATTAACTTTTAATTTTCAACATAACTAGAAACGAATATTTACTAGGAAGTAGTAGAAAAAAATATATCATGTTTATAGATTTCTGTTTACTCACAAATATATATATTAGGATGTAAGATTATATATTGCAATATTTATCACTGCAATTAGCAAAGATGTTATGAAAAATCAAATACTTTAAACACTTTAACATCAGTTTGCATTGTACACTTTCGGAAGGCTTATTATGTATTAGCTTATTCCTGTCGATCTGCTCATTTCGGTTATGTTTAACACGGTAATTAATATCCTATGTAATTCAGGTAATAATCTAATTCATAAACAATCGGTGTGCCAAATTTTAACAAATTCCGACCAGTAGCTTTTGTGTGAAAGAGTAACAAATATAAATCCTCACAAACTTTCGCATTTATAATACTAATAAGATTAATAAGAATTCAGCAACAAGTATAAAAAATGAAATTGCGGAAGTGCTTTTCCATGCGACTGTGCAGTAACTGCGCCGACGCACGCCATATACGGGGCGCGTTGTTCCCCCCGCCGCTCGCACCCGCGGTGGCTCACGTTTCGTCACAGCGCCTCATGAAAAACTGAAAACTTATGAGTTAGGTGCAGTTTGCACTGAGAGCAGTACAGGCTTCAAGGTCTGCGTTGTGCTCTAAGGCGTAAGCTGTGAGGCAGACGACAACTCTGGAGTTGTATCAAGAATATTAGTATATATATATCTACATATACTGTATATGTTCATTTATGAGTTCTACACTGAATTGTAAAATTACTTGATGTATACGAACATTTTTGTATACAGTTTTTTGACAATTGCATTTAATCGTAGACCATGCACTTCAATATCGTCAGCCTTTATCAGCTAAATATAGGCTTATCTCAAGGCGTGCCAGCAAAAGTTCATTCAGGGGGAAAAGTGTTCTCAAGAAAATCTAAATGCAAAACTTTATTTAACTATATTTAAACTTAAGCCCATCCTAAACTAAAGTCCTAAAGTCTATCCTTCAAACAACGAAATTTCAGAAATAGGAAGATTCAATACTACAAAAATAAAAGAAAGCTACCTACTTATCGTAAGACCTTTTTGTCCTCAAATTTTAAAGCCTATTTTCGCCTGGATTCAGGTCACTGCCAAGCCAAAATTCCGGCTACGCTAATACGTGCCATCAAGCCTAATCTCTAGCTTGCCTTATATATATACTTACTTCGTGCTGCCCAGAAGTAAGTAAAAGAATTGTCAGGCAAATGGGCGACACACGGAATAACCAATCAAACCTATTCCCTGCTACCTCCTTACTACCTATAAATATTTGGACACAACTAAGATACACGTTTCGTATTTTGCATTCATGACACCGGCACGAGTGTAATCCGCCTAATTGTTTGCGCTTGGTCAGTCATCGTACCACCGAAAATTGCTTAGTTGATGCGCGGTGCATTTGTTTCTAGGTGCATAAAAACACTTTTTCGGAAATCCTTATCTTGGAAACATATCAATATTCACGGAAATTTACGAAATTACAAGGTAAGAAATGAATTAATTTCACCTGCAAAAATATATGTTACTGAAAAACTGCAAAACCGTTTCCATTATTGTGGAAAATTCAGCAAACATAAATCTAGACGATTCATGCATCAAGTCCACACATCGAAGCTCTAAAAACCCATTAACGATCGACCTAAACAAAGCCTGACGAGTGAGCTAGTTTATTATAACAAATTAGTCCCGTTAACCCAGAACAGTAAACTAGCATAATCGGCGGTAAAGTAAACGTAGGAGCGGAAGCAACAGCGATTATCGACTTCTAACCAACAGTCGCCATCATGGCTTGATTTTTATTGAAACCGTCCTTTTATTTTTTATTACTTATAGAAAAAGCAATAGCGTGTTATAGCACATTGACGTGTATATTTCAAGTAATGTTAAGCAACGTTGGACGCGGGTAATACTTAAAAGGGTTGTTAAGGGCAAAATTTCACCCGAGCTTTCTGGCCGTGATCCGTTTTCACTCCACTAACATGCATTGGAGCGTTTGTTGCTACCCTCGAAGAATAAATGCGAACTTACCTAGAAATTCAGTTTATGTGCCACGGCATGGCACCAGGTTGCTTGCAAATAAATGGAGGAAGACCATGCATACCTTAAACAGGCCATAAATCCTTTAGCAACATTAACTACTTATATTTAATCACAACAATTAAGAACGAAGTTTACGTGTTTCTCAAAATATTGAAAGGTGTAATTACGATATGAAAGGTACTATTGTTGTCATATAAGAAGTGATGTATTCAAGTTTTTATGTATTCGCCATCAGTTATACCATTACTGAATTGTACCACTAAGCAAATTTGCAATAGTACCTACAAACCACATAACCATTCCGTATGTAACATGATATGCGCGCGCGCATTCCGTATACGGCGTATGTTGCCCACTGACCAATCGCAGTGAGCCTCCCTCCTCACCGCCTGTCAATGTTTACTATTGACGTCCTAACCGTACGCAATAAGAGTGAAAACGTTGCTATATCAACCAGTACAATGATACAAAGCGACCATTGTTACGCCTCGAGCTTGCCATTAGCTAAATGTACTAACATACATGTGAGTAAGTGGTACAGTGGGTACCATTTTACGATTCATCTGTAATTTAATTTAAATTTACTTACATTAAAGAGTTTTTTAAGTATCAGAAGTTTTTTTTCAATATTGAAGTAGCAAACGAGCATGCAGTACACCTGATGGTAAGTGACTCCTGCCGCTCATGGACATCTAAAATCAACGCCAGGTTGGATCAAGTTCTTACCTGAGGTTTGCCAGACATGCGTAGCTATCTCTGAGGACTAAGTTGAAAGTACCAAATAAGTATGAATTTCACTGCTGCAAAGATCGTCTGTTTGCAACCCTAGATAAGATTGAAGTCCTAGCTGAGATCAATCACCAACTCATGAGGACTCTATGTGTTCTCTTACTAATCTTCAAACCAGAACATAGCAGCATTTAACACTGCTGTTATTGTATATAAATAGGTGATAGATGGTTGTCACACCATCAATAATGTTTTAGATGAGTTTTTAACTTATTGCACCAATAATAAGATTCTGTACATCAGTTCTGGTATAAAGTAGTTGTCTACACAATTGAAGACAGGAGCACATCTTTATAGGTATACAGACAGGTATAATATACAACTTACAGTAATTTTAGACGTCTCGTCGAAGTTTACCGTAATGGTAATGTCAACGATTGTTCAGGTACTGTGGGCGTGGCTCCCACAAAATTTACTTGTACTGAAAACACATTAAGACAAATGAGTATTTGGTGTAGTAAAATATTAAAGATATGTCCGATTGAAAAATGTTTTAAGGGAGGCAACACAAGAACAGTGAATACGTCAGCGACTGAACTGCGACGGACGGCAAATGCGACTGTCACTGCCTGTCGTCAGTGTTCGTCACTGAAGGAGTAAACGAGCAGTCCCCCTGATGGTAATTGATTTCTGCCACCCATGGATATCTATAAGCAACTTCATATATAACAGGGATTCTGTATGAAGTCAATCGCAAATGCGTTGCTACTCCTACTTGTTGCTTGTTGCTACTGGAGCCATATTCCATATTATAAAAAAGTGATTGCATGTCTACAAATTAATTATTGTACCTACCTGCCTGTTTGGTACCATTAATTAGTGTACCTTTATAATAATCAAATTGTTATTTTCTAGAAACTAGATAACTAATTTCTTAGAAAACACAAGTACGTTCTATCGGAAGGATCTCTCATCAAATTTCCGGTGTTTACTTAGTAAGGATGGGTAAAATCGATACTTCGTGCGGAGATTTTCCCACGTGTCGCCGTCATTATGAATATTTCATACCATTGTTCAGTTTTATACACTCGGTGTTTAATTAAAAAAGAGAAACTTACATTATGTTATTATTTGTGTTGTAATGATGTAT
>MOOZ01001074.1:772430-800198 GCA_002930495.1 Cecropterus lyciades
AAAATTTTGATACACCTCAAATTGCATACCATACTTATAATACTTATAAATAGTTAAAATCGCAATATATACGTTGTTTATCTTAATATATTTTTACACAAATCTCTTATTTAAATATTTGTAAAATGAATGAGAAAAACGTAATAAATAAACACTATAAATAAATAAAGAAATTATTATTATCATTAATATTACTATAGATATGGTTAATTAGTACAATCGTGAATTTTCGGTACGTAAACTATTGTATATAAGTATTTGAGGCCAAATTTAATTTTAACACATTAAAATTTGTTTTAACACTTCGTCTTATGTATATAATATAAAGTGTTAATCATTCATACATAAATACTCTATTTTTTATTATTTTGATTTGCTATTTGTTACAAATAAAATTACATAATAATGTATTAATCAGATCGTACAATGAAAGTCAATAATGCAATAATTTTCTATTCTATTTACAAAAAAAATAGGAATGTATCATTGGAATGTGTAAAACATTTAATATCGTAGAAACAAACGTTAAAGAAAGATCTTAGACATCAGATCTCTTGGTATTTACATTAAAATGTATTAAAATGAGTTTATTACAATTAATACAGTCCAAGTAATGAAATCAAGTAAAAAAACTTTTAAATTCAGTTATTACTAAGTTTGTATTGACTAGAAGTATAATTTTAATTCAATTTTGGGTAATAAATAATTTTAGTAAATTGAGCATCTGATATAAAGAGGTAAGTCGAAACAACATATAAATTTAAATAAATTATTGTCGTCTATAAACCTTATACAGAGACTGGAGAATATTTCATAAAATGTTATTGAATCTTACAGGTTGGCAACTAAGTTCTCGCCATTGTGTAATAATACTTTGGTTTTCATAAAGTATAGCAATTATTAATCAATACTGTATGATCCTTAATTTTTTAGAAGTTCATTATATCCATAAAGAGATTTAGTAACTCGTTAACAGTAATCGTCCGGTTTCGACTTTTAATATCTTATCCAATCATCCTCCCAATTCTCCATCAAGGGCTCGATTCTCTGTGGTACACGAGATTATGAGCTGATAACGCGTTACGTCACAATTTACTTAAAATTAAAATGTTAACGCGCACAGCAGAAAAACGCATTAAAAACTGGTTGAAAACCAGTTAAAATAGATCTTAAAGAATGAAAGAAGATCTTAAAGAATGAATGAATAAGTAACTCTTCAGCAATCTTTCATATATAAAGATATAAGAGGACCTAAGATGCCATCAATAATCTAATCCTCAAATTGTATCTTCGGCTGGTCAAGCCGTCGAAATCGATAATCCTGGATCCGCTTATGTACTATATAATTAAAATATAATACATTTTTAAGACTGATATAACAATTGTATTAAAATCTTAATAAAGAGCAGTTTTGTGAAGATTTACAACCTACATTTCGTTAATACTGAAAAAATCTCAATAGTAATAATTTGGAATATGAAATATTCAATTTGCAAGCATTTTTTGGAAAAATTTTAAAAACATTTTAAATATAACTTACCTTTCACTCACTTCACAAAGAATTTAGCATACAAAAAGCATAGATTATAAAATTGACATAAATGCCATTAGACACCTAAAGTTTGATGAAAGTCGTGTAAAAATATGTAAATAAACCTTCATTTTTATTTCTGTTTTTGAGCTTACGTACATAACGCAGCAATACTGAGTTTAAATTATTTTATAAACAAAGAAGTTACAACCTTACATTTTCAATATAAATATATATTTTTAAATATCGATATTTAATTAAATAAAAGAATGTGCCAATATACATAGTGTCCGTGCAATATGTATGTTCATATCCATATTGCATTTGAATAAGCCAACAGCTTTATAACACAGTCTAAGCTTCTTATTCACGGTTTCCGCATTCGTGTTTTCAGTATTGGCGGATAAAAAAAATATGGGCGGTACATAGCCTCCGCGAATATGAAGCTTTACCTGTAAATCTTTAGCGGACTTCTGGTTATGTCAAAATTATATTGCCGGTGCAATATGATTATGATAATAATTTGAAAAACACACATGTATAACACTAAACAGTGAAGTTTCACGCCAGATACTTCAGTATTAACAATTCATCCTTTCATTCAATTCAACTATTGTGTGAAACCAATACAATCATAATCAATTGCGAAACAATTAATAATATTGTTTAATGAATTTCTGTAACTTAAACTCAATGCGTTGTTTAATTAAAACAGACAATTGTGAGTTGCCCAGCAATAAATATGTTTATAGAAAATAATTTTATATTTAATGTTTTCGTTAAATTATTATTTCAAACCGTTTTATTTGAATTTCGACCTTGTAATCAAATATTAAAATTAACTAGTTCTCATAATAAAATTGAAACGACCTTTATGCTTTCATACATCATTGGTTTCAAGATCCGGTATGCGGTTGAAGTTCTCGGGAGCACGATTCCAGTAGTAGTACGGCGGTCCGGCTGAGAAGCAATACTTCTGTTTGAGTGGAGTGTCGTTTTGCACCCAGTACATGAGGTAGAAGTTGCACATTTCATCTTTGTTTGTTGCCCTGGAAAAGGAACATAAATTTATTTATGAGTTATACTGATGCAGTTTAATCGCACATCGGACGCCTGAAACTCAGATTCCCGTAGGAACTCCTACTGTAAAGTCATAAAAGTTGTCACACAATTAAAATATATATACGCCACCAGGTGCATCCCTTGTAAGCTATTTGAGAGGCTTATGCGCCTCTCACTCCCACAAAATATTGAGACAATATAGATTACAGGGTTACGGGAGACTTAAATGGGAAAAAATAAATAAAGAGATTCTCTAATTGCTTTGAAGATTCTGTTGGACCATGGGAAAGGTGGCTGATAATGGTTCGACTGGGAACCAACACACGAAGATACCGCATCTATTTCTAGAGTAAAACAGTATGGTCATCAAATCACTTTCACATCGACTTAATCCTCGGGAGTAGCAACGCTTTTATAATTGATATGATCTTTTATGACCACGAGGAATATCAACATAAATACCAACGTCACTCATATATAAATCACGTATATATGAGGCGACCATTTAGGTTTGCGAAAGAAGCAACGAATCTATGCTTCAGATATAGCCCCTGTTCTATATAAAGTTGCTTTCAGATGTCCAAGGGCGGCGATAACCACTTACCATCAGGTGGACTGCATGTTCGTTATGTACGTCAGACTGATATAAAAACAGTTAAACTTTCAGTACACATGTTAGAAGTGAAACATTTAAAGTTCTAATATTTAACTACTAAACGAATACATCAACCCACAGAATGTTTCTGTTCTTGATTTCGATCTCCCTTTCTCTCTCGCTCTCTCCCTCCTCTCGCTCCATGACTATGTGCGATATACGACGTTCGCCCTATCCTACTCTCTCTCAATCTTCCTCACCCGCTGTCTCACACCTCTCGCTCCATGGCATTGCGTGTGATGCGGCGTTCGCTCTACCTCACTCTCTCTATATATTTTACTAGCTTGCTCCCTTTTTGGACAAAAACGTGTCACATTTTTGTGTCGTTTCATCCGTAAAATTTACCCTTATGAGCGCAAACAAGTTTCATTACAAAAAAAGCCCGTCAAGGGATACCTGGCAGATGTGAAACATCGTAATTGTACAAGTAATGTGCATAAAAGACAAGATTGCGACAGGAACTAAATATATAGCATGATGAAAATAACACCATCTATGAACAGTACCTGCACTATGTCGGACTTACACCGCAGCCCGCTTAGTTTTGTTCGATACTTAATAGTTCCGAAATGTGTATGGGACAGCGCTAAAATAAATACGGCGTGACAATCGGCACGCGAACAACGTTTACGAACGCTTACAGATGTTTCACATCAAAAGCTACATGCGCTTACAGATGTTTCACATCAATAGCTACGTGCGCTTACAGATGTATCACATCAAAAGCTACGTGCGCTTACAGATGTTTTACATCAAAAGCTACGTGCGCTTACAGATGTATCACATCAAAAGCTACATGCGCTTACAGATGTTTCACATCAAAAGCTACGTGCGCTTACAGATGTATCACATCAAAAGCTACATGCGCTTACAGATGTTTCACATCAAAAGCTAGGAGCGCTTACAGATGTTTCACATCAAAAGCTACATGCGCTTACAGATGTTTCACATCAAAAGCTACGTGCGCTTACGGATGTATCACATCAAAAGCAACGTACCCGATCTTGACGATGTGCTCCCGCGTGTTGTTCATAGTGCAGCGCGCGGCGAGCACGTCGTGGCGGCGGACGGGCGCGGCGTCCGCCACCGGGTAGAACATCTGCGGCCGCTGCGGGTCCATGCGGCCCAGCAGCCGCCACGAGTCGCCGCTCTCGTAGCGACGGACCACGTAGCCTGATACTAGCTGGCCTGGAATACGATTAGGTATTCAAAGTGCGAATATCCTTCGAATGGAATATTGATATTCGATTCGGCATTCGACTCGAATAATTAAAACTTGCTAATTATTAGAAATTCGACGATTATTTGAAAAAAAAAACGATTATTTCGTAAAAAATCGAATAAATTGAAAAGTCGAATAATTCGAACTATTCACGAATTATTGAAATTTCACTGGTTAACCAGTAGACATTTCGTTCACTAGTTGAATCATTTAATAGAATATCTACGCGCATGCACGTGGGTGAATTCGCTGATCAGATCAACTAATAAAATCAGTGAAATTCCACTTATTCATTTTAAGAGAGAATACACTCGAAAATTAGCGAATTATAAAACAATTTGCGAATAATAAAAAAAAATCGTATTGGAATTATTCGAAATTTATCGATTTCGATTCGGAACGAATTGGTAAGTTTCAATTATTCGCACACCCCTACTTTCTACCCTCATAGCCCCACACAAGAATTTTACTCCGAATTATGGGCACCATGAACATACAAAGATGAATACAAAACACCCAGACCCAGTACAGAATCTTCATTATTCAGATGTCTGTCTGGCCAAGACTCGAACCCGGAACCCACTGCATATCAGAGTGGTATGGTGTCCGCTCCGCCACGCGGGTCATCGAACCCTATACCTATCGGGTATAAGCCTATATGTTTGCGATGTGGTCGTTAGCGATGTTAATAAAAACTTCATCCATTTTTTTGTAATGTATAAGAATTTTTACTTATAAGAATTACAACGATAGATATTAATTTTGTAACAAATCAGAAACTAAATCTGCAAACGAATAATTTACTACTTGGTTTCGTTTTACTCCTAATACTATTGATATTTTAAAATATAATACAATGGCCCGCCTAGTTGTAGTTTTCTTAAGAAATTTATAGTTTTAGTGATTTAGTATTTTTCTTTAGGGATTGATTAAATATTCTAACCATACCACTGAAAGAACACTAGGATTTATTACACATGATAAATAAATTTGAATATATTACGGGTCCTCATGTTATGTGTTTTTTTTTTTCAGATCACAAATATAATTTTCAAACACAAATAATGCAAAGTTCGGTGCGTAAGGATACACTTAGTGTTGTGTGTCGTGAAATGGAACCTAAAAAAGAAAAACGAACTAGACGTAGGGTAGATAGGTTAATCAACCATTAGTGCTTATCAACGGTTTCTCCTCGCCACCGCAGTTTCGCCGTGACCACGATCCATGTCACTGGATCGAAATATCCGCAAAAAGAAATTAAAAACCGCATATCGTGAGTACCCGTAACATATTAAAATGTATCAATTCCACGATAATATTCGTCAAAAATCATATACATGATAAATATACTCTTTTACCGAGCTATTTATAGTATTGAGTTTAATATTTTTAATACATTTTAATCAAACTATTCTAATATAATTACCGAGTGAGTGTGTATGAGTACGGAACGCAAAGGGATGTATGACTTTGTCCTCTTCCATAGTGCAAGCTGTCTCCATATGTTCGACGTAGTGAGGAGCGATGGCGCCACTTGTTCCTAGTAAGATCACACCGGCTTGACGGGGCATACTGGAACATTGTATAAGTTTAAAGTTTAATAATACAAAGAAATTAGTTTACATTTGAAATTGTTGAGGTAATTAATTCATACTCTTAATATGAGTAATCAATACATTTTATTAAACCGAATAACAATGCGTGTACTATGAGATATAGCAGATTCATAAATCAATTGAATCGAAATTTGATAATAAAATACAATAATAATAATAACTTTATTTTTGTATCTTTTTGCATTTTTCTTATATAAGTTTTTAAAACGATTATGAATACTAAAACTAGAAAGGAAATAAATTAGTTTACATTCTGGTGTTTGATGCCTTTACTGTCATAAATAAATAATTTTACGCGTATTAATCAAACTTAATAAGTAATACACAATAAATAAAACTTACGGTTGTTTGGTGTATTTGAGAAAAACGCCAGAGTTGTCAGTTTTTCCCTCTGAAATAATCAAAAACAATAATTTAAGTACATGGATTTTGAGATATATATAATATATATGTATATAACATTTGTGCGTGTAACGAATGTCGCATAAAAATAGAGTTCGTAACTCGTGTACGGAAATCTGGAGTTGATAAACGTTCGGAGGTAATGAATTTTACGAGGCCGTATATATAATCAAGATAAGAATGTATGGAAAATGGGTATATGTTGTAGTTTTGGTATATAATCTGACTGTTAGTTGAATATGCGTCTAAATAACAACAGAATACCAGATATTTTTTATTATAAATAAAATAACAAGCACTATGTAATTAATATCGCTTTGCATGAATAACAGCATAATGCTAAATTCATCAATTTTAAGATAATGATACGTTTTCAGCCAAAAAAGGCCTGGAATTGTAAACTTGGTGCTCTAACTACACCTTTTAATACATTTTTGTTATTTTGACGCCATTCTTTAAGAAATAAAAACAAAATTTTTTATTTAATTTTTACCTGGCTCTCCTGTGAAAATATCCTTTTTGTGTTGTGTTATTATTCATGCAAAGCAACGATATCTATTTTAATACAAAACGTAAATTACGTTTTTAAAATATTTTGATTCTATGATAGATTGTCATCGTATGTATGGTGCTGCACATTTATTATTTTATGATTTTGAAAAAATAAATCAACGTGTATGAAACTTATATGAGGTAACATATGAGCATATCGTTTGATTAATTAATATGAGGTAAGGCCAAACTATTACCTATGAAATATAGAAGCAAAATTACCAAAACTTGTTTGAAATTTTTTTCTGATTCTATTAAAGTCTGATAAGTTAAAATTCTTACGGACTCGTAAATGGAATAGTGACCGTGGGGCATTCGTGTATTGTTGAGTTTGTGTGTGGGTGCATGTGCTGATGTATGTGTCACACACACATACACTGTCGGATCCAAGATTTTCGATTAAGGGGGATTTCGCCCTAGGCCTAGGCCCTCATCCCTATACTTCCGGGATCAGAATAATAGGGCTACGGTACTCCCGTAAGCGACTAAAGGGGGCTTCCAGGGTTGCGGGTGGCAATAGTGGGAGCTCGAACTGTCCAACCAAGCGACCTCCGGAAGGACGGCGGTATGTGTAGTCGCATACCCTCGTAAAAACCAGACGGAGCGGTGGGCCTAGCCGCTCACCTGTGTGGAGCCTGATGGGTCCTGGGAATGGGAGCCTTGGAGGTCCCAGAGTCTACGCAGCGTAGCTTTAGTGCGGTGAAAATCCCACAAAACCTGGCATCGTCCCCACGGCGTCGGGTACCTTTTAAAGATTTCCCCCTCGAGAACAAAAAAAGACCTACGCTCTAAAGAATAAACAACTTGACCTTTAAATTACCACATGGACCTGCCAGTGTGGTGTGTGTATATGGGGTCTTACTTACGTGGAAATTTCATCATATAGTGCACTTGCAGCACCAAGTACTTTATCGGCGAGTCTCGACCAATGAGGAACCCGACGTCCTTCGGCAGGTCGAAGCTGGGAGCGTCTCGGGCCCACGCGTACACTATCTACAAGAAACGATTTTAAACTTTGTGTTAATTTTTTTTGCGGCAGATTTTTCTATAGTACACTAAAATATCTAATTCTGTTTCATGGGGGATTTCATTTGGGGTATTTTATACCTTTACAATTACGTGTTCGCGTAAAACTAAACATACAACTGTAGGTAGACGTATTTACTGCGAGGAGTGCTTAATAGTCATATAAGACTCCAAAACTTTTAGAAATTTACATGTCAAATACTGGTGAAGGTGGTAAAACCAATACGAAGCGACTAGAGGGGTACCAACGTCAAATCTTTCTAAAGTGAAGCAATTATGCGTTTAATTTGAAGTTTTTGGATGCCTGCTAATCTAAACATGAGGCGAACATTATAGTCCTCAAGACGCATCTGTAATTGACGTAGGGCAGAACCTGTTAATGTTTTTTTAGTTACCTGTGATCCCGATCGACAAGGACTTGCTGTATTGTAGACGCGATCCACTTCATTACTTTGCATCTCACCACAGCTCCTGGAAATTAGTTTAAATGTTACAATAAATACTAAACCTGCCTTTTAGTAAATTTATAAATATTTACATATTTATAAATTTCCACAATTGAAATTCCTAAAGAAAAATTGTATTAGGAATGTAATTTGGAAATGCTTATAGGCATGTAATAAGGAAATGCTTATAATGAGTAACAAAATCGTGAGGACATCCATTATTACGTGACATATTTGGACCCGAGATGAATCCCGTTAATATCCCTTTTATTTCTGCAAAAAGCAGTGTAAAATTGCGAAAAAGCTCGATTAAATTATGTGTGTGTGTGATTATTTTTCGAGATTACACTGAATCTTACCAACGAGTCGAATAATCGCCAAAATCACCTCACGTAATTAAAGAACGCTTCCAAAGTTTTGAAAGGTAAAGACCTAGTTGAAATAGAGTCTTTTCAGGAGTTCCGCATAATTATTTCACTAGCAAAGAATGCTTACCAAACAGATTCATTAGACCCTGGCTCCGAGCAGCCATAAAGAAGCATATGGTGAGCTGTGTGCATAGTGGCGTTGGGTTGGAATCCAACTGGAACAAAATACGTATGAGCTAAAGGTAACAGACGAAGTTAAACTTCTCTAATCGTTTGTGTTGATAACATTACTGATATTTATGTGTATGCGTGCCTCTGAGTATGTGTGCACAGATGTGCACAACTTTTTTTTATATTAATGGGAGTAGCAAACGAGCATGCAGCCCACCTGATGGTAAATGGCCACTGCCTCCCATGGATATCTGTAATCAACAGTAGGTAAGATCAAAGTCTCACCCAAGGTTAGTCACAGATGCGTTGCTATCCCTGAGGACTAAGATGGAATGCCTCGGAAAAGTATGTTTCCCTTACCACACCCTTCAGACCAGAACACACTGCTGTTATTAGGCAGAATTAGGTGTGGCGGTGGTACTTCCGGAGTCGAACCACAAAGAGTTCTACCACCTTCAAAACACAATTGAAAGTATGTAGACACGCATACTCTTTAAAGCGACATAAAAAAACACCAAATTTCTGTTTCTACGTGAAGAGAGATGAAGACAGATACACCAAGGGTTCAATATAGAATATTTATTTATATTTATTTATACATACCTATGTAATAGTTGGTACGAGGAGAGATTCTAATTGGCGAACAAAGATATAACTCATCCTGCAACAAAAACAAACTATTATTACTGTAATGTGAAGCGGTAATGTATCATTTTAGACTAATATTATCGCGGAATTGATACATTTTAATATGTTACGGGTACTCACGATATACGGTTTTGAATTTCTTTTTGCCGATATTTCAACCCAGTTACATGGATCGTGGTCACGGCGAAACTGATCCATGTAACTGGGTCGAAATATCGGCAAAAAGAAATTCAAAACCGCATTTCGTGAGTACCCGTAACATATTAAAAAGTGGTAATGTGTCTGGTTATTGAAATGTAAGGAAATCCGCTGTTTATATTAGTATCAATAGTTACAACAAATATCAATAATATACTTAACAAGAACTAATATACATACATTTACAGTAGAACCTCGATTATCCGAACCAATTGAGGCCGAGGCTAGTTCGGATAATCAAAAGTTCGGACAATCGAAACTTGGGTTTCTTGAGACGAGATTATAAGTAACACCTTACCACATAATAAGAATTAAATATTTATTACAACTGAAATACATATTAACGTTAGGTTATACACATAAACGTATTTTAAACAGTTGATTAAAGTCAAAGGCGTATTTTTTTCATAAAATCGTCAATTATTAATTGACGAACGGCTGTAACGCGTTTTTGACTGGCTACGCGTTTTTGAGCACAGCGGTGGCAGCGAGCGACAATGTATCTTTCGCACCAACGTTCGGATCTCAGCGTTCGGATAAAGCAAGTCTCGTTCGGATAATTGAGTATTCGGATAATCGAGGTTCTACTGTAATTGACAAATATATTTTAAAAATAAATTGACTTCCAATTAAACTTTAAATACAGTAGAACGACTCTGGAAGCTCCACTGCCACATCTATTTCTGTCACCCAACCTATAAGAACAGTATTATGCATTGCTGTGTTCTGGTCTGAATAGTGTTGCAAGGGAGATATACTTATCCGACGCATTCCATAAATTAATAGGATTAATAAATTGGTATAGGAATTTGATTTGTAGATATAGCAATTAAAGTCTATTTGTTTTGTTTTTTTAGATATATACAACATATGTGCTTGTTGTCGAAGAGGATATTTTGATAATTTATATAGAATAAAAATATATAGCTGATGATAATACAGATATATGATAATAAGACAGAGCTATGATAATAATACTCAAAGATTACAGAACTCTATTTTGTATAAAATCGATATAAATAACAGATGTATCAAGGTTGATAGTCCTCAACTTTGACCTTTCAAATATTATCAATGCCAAAGACAATACTACGTATGAATCGTTTATAAGTAGCTAAATGATCGCTTGAAAAGGAATGCCTAAGTTTATGTAAGGTAAAGATATCACATCTAACCCAAATATTTTTTTATCTTTATATAGGGCCGGATTTAGGGTAGGGTATGAGCCCCGGCGCCTCCACAAAAAAGGGGCCGCCACACTAGATACTTCGGAAAAAAATAACAATTCCAAACAGTAAACAACTAAACACAAATAAACAATGTTTCCATTGACATTTTTTTTCGCAGTTTTACCTTTACCCACAGCACTTTGTACAAACATGATTATATTGTTCCTAAATATTAACAGGAATGATTAATCTATTTTTAATATAAATTCATGATTATTATTATTCTCATCAAAATTAGGTATTATCCGTAAAGTCATGGCACTATGTAGAATAAATAGTCATAATGTTGAAAATGGAAGAATAAATTACGGTAATTAACATTAATCCTAGTCTATCATACGTCCCTATCTTCTTGTGAATGTCATAGGAAGTGAATAAGCGACAAAAAGTAAGATAGAGTAATACTTCAACAATAATCACGTAATTAATCAAATAGATAGTTAAAGTACCAGCATCATAAGACTTATGTTAATACAAGATGCTAACATTGTTTTCAAAGGCATCACATTACATCTATGACATCATTTCGTTCAGTAGTGAAGTGTTTCACCCACCCACCCCTATTTCATAACACCTACACATTTTATCGTTATCCTCATAAATATATTATAGTGTATAGTGTATAGATCTGATATAAAGTATGTTAGATAAAACTGAAGTGTTTATTAAATATGTGGGTTTAATCTTAATTAAAGATTAACATGATATAATAATCTTTTATATTACAACATTAATATTTCTGCTTCCTTCAGGCCTTTATCCATTCAGACTATTATATTCGGTCTGTGATGACTTAGTAACCGGATTCTTACTACTCATATAAATACTCATATACTACTCATATATAAATTAAAATAGTTGTGTGTAAATAATTACAATGTTAAAACTTCTTCCATTATCTGATACTAGCATTTATGGTGATTCTTATGAAGCAAGAATCCTTCATAACATTGTACGACCCAGAACTTATGTTAAAATTATTCAACTAGGAATGTCTTTCCTTGAATTGGACCAGTAAAGTACAAGGATGTGGCTCCAGGGTTTCTCTAGGAGGGCTAATTCACATCACTTGACACTGCTCACGCTCTGCAACTATTCTTCCCAATCTGTTCTTTAATTTTATGTGTAGTAATAATTATGGATGAAATGTAAAACATTCAAGGTTTACTAGAGATGCATATAATATTATTACATTTTGAAGGTGGTAGAACTCTTTGTGGTTCGACTCCGGAAGCACCACCGCCACACCTATTTCTGCCTAATAACACTAGTGTTATGCGCTGCTGTGTTCTGGTCTGAAAGGTGTGGTAAGGGAGACATACTTATCCCAGGCCTTCCAACTTGGCCCTTAGGGGTAGCAATACCTGTGTATGCCAACCTCAGGTAAAACTCTGATCTCATCAGGTGTTGACTTAAGATGTCCATGGCTGGCAGTGACCACTTACCGTCAGGTGGTCTGAATGCTTATTGCATAAACCAGAATACAGCAGAATACAGCATGCTTATTATTGCTTAAACCAGAATACAGCAGTGCATAACACTGCTGTTATTAAGCAGAGATAGTTGTGGCAGTGGTGCTTCTGGAGGTGTGGTAGCGCACAAAAGGTTCTGCCATCTTCAAACCTTATACACATCATATTAATGTCTAAAGCATTGTTTAGTCAAACAATCATCAGAATATCGCATCATCTTTTAAAACATGAATAGCGAAAAAAAAACTGTCCAATGCAATCAATTATTTTGTAACATTTCAATAAACAGTAAAAATCTAATTAAACTGCTGCCTGTATATGCCTAATGGAATATATGGGTTTTTTGACAAATGCATTTGAGTATAATATTTCTATCAAATTTTTTTGAATTGAATCAGTGGTGCATGCCTGGGATTCGAACCTCCGACTATCGATTGAGAGGCTGAGTTTTAAGCATTAGGATATCACTGTTCTGAGTATTATATACTGTTGTGTAAGGCTCAAAGGCATGAAAATCTAAGAATTAAAAAGAAAATTAATTTTTAATTTTCTTTAATTTTAAAAAGAAAATTAATTTTTAATTGGCTTTGATGCAACAGGCAACTGACATGCTTATTACATAACACATTCTTCATGGCTTACTATAACATTAATTAACAAAATACAAACATGGAAATATTAATAGGATTTGTTATCAACTTTGGCTTTGATGCAACAGGCAATTGACATGCTTATTATATAACACATTCTTCATGGCTTACTATAACATTAATTAACAAAATACAAACATGGAAATATTAATAGGATTTGTTATCAGCTTGAATTATTTCGTGGAAATTGTAAAACCATAGCAAATTTATAAGTCACACTTACAAAACATACAAAATAGTTATTAAAAAATATTTTTAGACTAATTATACTAAGTTGGAATGTGTTTGATAAGTATATGCATGGTGGTTTTTTTCACACACACACGCTTTCTACACTCATAGCCCCACAGTAGGATTTTCTCCTGTGTCGTGGGTGCCATGGACACACAATGATGAATACACAAACACCCAGACCCAGAACAGACACCTAAACTCATCATTTAAATTTCTGTCTGGCCGGGGATCGAACCCGGGACCCACTGCGTGTCAGACCGGTATGGTGACCGCTCCTCCACGCGGGTCGTGTGGGTGGTGAAGCGAGTATGATTTGTCCGGAGGTACTATTTCTAGCACGAATCAGTTCTTGCATTTCAGTCAAGGCAAGGCTTTGATTGTCTGCCCACTTTGATATAAATACTAGCTTTTACCTGCTGCTTCGCTCGAGTTGTCAAAAATTAATGACAAACAATCATGTCTGCCAAAATTTTTTTAATGTATATATTTTCTTAAATAGAGTATCCCATGTTTTTTCTGATACCTCTAAGAATATGTGTACAAAGTTTCATAATAATTGGTTGAGTAGTTTTGGCGTGAAAGCGTATCAAACAAACTTATAATATTACTAGGGATATAGCTGCTCACATTTATAATGTTAGTAGTGATATAGCTGCTCACTATTATACTATTAACTTCAGATCTACAGAAACAGAGCTTCAGATCTTTAGAATCTATGTTCTATTTAAATATTTGTGTTTGCTTACATACATGCAGACTTGACCCCTTACTATTAGATCGACTGGATGATAGTGTGCTATTTCTAAATAATAAAAATAAAGTACCTCTTCCTTACCATACCCTTCAGACCAGAACACAGTGCTGCTTAGTTAAATACTACAGTTATTAGGCAAAAATGGGTGTAGCGACAGTACCTCCATAGTCAAACCACAAAGAGAAGCTAAATCTTAAAAATACTGTGGTCATTATACTGAAAACCACTGGTCAAAAGGGTCCACCTTTTGGCCAGTGGTTTTCAGTATACTTCTTTGCTATTTCTATACTATAAAAATGCAAGTCTTTGGTATATAAATAGCTCTAATGTAGTAAATCAATAATTGATCAAACAGTATTAAATAATATATTATTAAACTATTTTTAATGAAATATTAGACTATTAATAACATTAAATCTAAGGATATGAGAACCCGCGGCAAAATTACATTATAGCATTAGTTTTTTTAAACTCCTATAATTTATACATGCTACATAATAATTACAAATTAAATATTTTACTCAAATTATATAGTTGTATTAAATTGATGTAGCAGTGATGTTGATAACAATCCTAAATTATTGCATTATTATGAAAAGTACAGCAAATATGAGAAGCTTTAATGACAATTTAAGTACTAGTTGACCTTTAACGAACATGTTAATATTTTTGAAATAAGAATTAAAACACTTACCCGGTGCGGCCAAACATTCGGCATTAAAAAATCATACGTATCGACTTCGTAAGCATATGTGGTACAGAAAATTGCGAGGCAAATAATAAAAGAAGAACCTAAATTCATGATTTTAATTTCCAGTCACCAGATCTTTATGAAAATCCTACGTAAAATACTCGGTGATTCCCGCGAACTATCTCTAATTTACCGCTATGACGCGTATTTTCCAAGCGATAATTATTTCACTAAACTCAAACACTGTTTGAACAGTAATACATGAGATACGAATGAAGCGACAAGTGTTTATATTATTTTGGGAACTTATGTATGTGCTCGATCGATACTTTAATTCACACGAACCGCGAACGTCATAGCTTTGAGTTGACAGCGTAGAAATTTTCCCGATTTTTTCCCTTTTATTCCGATAAACATTATGACTTTTGTTATTATTTTACTGTAGGTAAAAACATTACATGTTGTTTTATTAAAACCTGTAAGTATTGACATGAAGTAATTAAGTTAATTATGATTCAATAATCATAAATATTCTAAAAGTGATCAAACTCTCAATGGTACGACTCTGGAGGCGCCATTGCCACAGCCATTCCAGCTCTGGTTTGACTTAGACCTAGACAGTTATAGCAATGCGTCTCTGGCCAAGATTAGCTAGAACTTTTATTTTACCTGGGGCTTAGTTACAAATGGACATGGGCGGCGTAATATAAATGCAATAATTTCTTAAAGTCGGTAAAATATAATTGTTGTTTATAATTTGCAAAATAAAGGAAAACGTTTTATTGAAATTTAAACGTTAGAATTTCCCAGTTATCACATTAATTAGTATAAATAAAAATATAGGACAAATTAATAGTGCAATTTGAAAGATTATAAAATTACTCATGCTATTTTAAATATCATAAAACGGGGACATTTATAAATAAGGCTGGTATCACTTTCGTTCAGAAACGAGGATAAGAAAAACTGATAAAATAAATTATTTACATTTCTAACATAAATTATAAATACACAGTTATTACAGAGTTAATAGTAATTTTGATTTGTTTATAAGTGTTTCAATTAAAAGAAAATATTTAATACATGTCGATTTATCTTGACAGTTGGTAATAGTTTTTACGAACACTACGCTAGATGTCACTGATTTCAGTACATTATCTATGAATAATTCTGAAAGATGGCGCAATTTTACTATCTACTATTTATAGTGCACTTTTCATACAATAATTTTCCGGGTATAAATTGCTATTTCAACAAAAATAGTAATAACATTTGATAGGAAAAGTATTCACTATGTTAGGACATCAAGGTTAAATAAATATCTCGATAATTTTAATAGCTATGCTCTACTAATCAAACGTCTTTGAAACTTATACATTCCAGTCGTTAGCATTTGTCACAGAGTAAGTTACACCACGATGTTCATATGGCTGGAGATACTCACGGGTCAAGCACACACATTGGCAGAGTTTGATGATTATTGTGCAACGCGGTGAATCTTGGCGGTCACTTACTATTTCCCTGGCCGTCCATCATCCATACTTTAGACATACTTTAGACGCATTTATGTGTTTAGTATGTAATTTACAGGACTTTGTTCAACTTACTTATAAAAATACAAAAAACGTACTCTTTGGCGGCGTAATGGAAGTATCATGTAGTAATAACGTTATCCTGTCAAGTCTAAAAACTACTTACAGTGTTGCCCTCTGAAAAATCCCATTTCCTTAGCTAAATAAATTGACTGAAGCTGTTGGCGTCTTAGAGGAAAGTTAGCTTTTACTGTGTATAGGTACCTACACTTAGAATTTTTGAAAGTGCAGACGAAACGGTGCCGAATTTAAAATGAGCGCTGCCAAGGAGATGGAATGCAAACTTTTGTGAACCTACATTTTGAGTATTATAAAATTCACGAAGGTTTCAAACAAACTTGGCTTGTATCTTTAAATTACAGAAAACTCGTTTACAAAAGTGGATTTCTGTAGAGAAGGAGAAACGACGTTTTCTACATGTTTAAGGAGGTAGGAGCTGGCGATGGAAGAAGAAAAGATGGTACAGGAAGTTATTCTTTTAGTCTAGTATGTTTAAATATATCTACAATAAGATAGAGAAATTGTAACTGAGATATGCAGCTTAGTTATGAGCAGTTATTAAGTTATTTAGATAAGTTAAGTTGTAGTATCTACATACTTATTATAATTATTATTATCAGTTAGACAAGCCTGAATCCTTAAACAGAGTATTAGCCTCGGGTGAATCAAGTTTCAAAAGAATAATATTGGATTTTAATCCACTCATTAACTGACTTAAAATTACAATCGAATAACTAAGATAGAGGTTTGAGGCGATTGGCATATACTCTTAGGTAATAGGCAAAACGACGTCATGTACGCAGTAAACTGTTTCGCTATGTCATTCCGTAATTTTAATGAGGTAAATCACATATTAAATGAATAATATTGTAGTTTTATCCATAGAATTTACAACTGAATAACTGTAGAAAATTGGGCCGATTGCCCTATGGATTTTGGCCTATACTTTTTGTAATAGGCAAAACAACGCTATGTAGGCAGTAAAAATGTTTCGCTTTGTCATCGCGTAATTTTAATGAAATAGTACAGTTTGTCGCAGAGCTACGCGTCCGCAGGATTTTATTGCAAACGTGATTCGGTTGTGATCAATAAAACGTATTCGTTCCAAACATCCTTTTTGAGTGAAACATGTTGTCGCTTTACGCTACGAGAATGTGGTTGCTATGACTATCTACGTCTACATTGTTATAACTTTAAACGGAGTCCGTTTAAATTGTAGGTAGTTGTTGTTGGTAAATACCTATTCTGAATACATCAAGATTATAATTTTATTACACAAAGGTCATACCTCATGTATAGAAGTTATTATAATAATGTGTCCATAGGCTATAAATACTAAATAACCTATAATTTCACTTTCATTATCTACAATTCAACAGAAAAAGGTCTAATGCTATTATTTTTTATAAAAAATAATTGAATAACGTATTAATAATATTGTTTCATTATTTTTTATAAATTAAATAACAATAAGAATAATTTCAAAATGTAAACTTACGTTTACATCATATTTGCGTATAAAATCCTATACCCAGATTTTTTGACAAATTGACATTTTATACCAAAATTGTTAGTAAAACAAACACCTATCGCTATATCTCCGTTTTTCTAAGCGTACGTATTTCTAAAACGAGATCAATCGATAGATCTTTGTTTTTCTAATTTAATTAAAAGTCAATTTTTACAAAAATCTGACTTATACTCGTTTTCATTAGGCATAGCTACTATACCGTTGTATCAGCATTTCCACGCATGTCACGTCGCTAGCCATGTATCGGACGGTGCGTCGAGGTGCCCATAACATGTTTGTATTTCACGTTTACTTGAGTTTACGTGACTCTTTATCGGGTTTGTGGGTCGGGTCACGTGGTATAAAGGTACTGTTGGGATAGGCACGGGAAATCAGTCATTATTTATACTTGTTACAAGTAACAGTTAAGAATATTATAACAAAAAAACTATTGCTTGAAAACGATTTTTTAAAATTATTTATGTACTTAATTTGAATCTTTTTATGAGTGTCGACAAAATAATAACATAAAAGTATTATAAAATATATATTTTTGGAATAGTCTCTTTACTAGCTTTCAGTTGATATATTGTCACGATGGTAAAGATAGCCCCCCTTTCCTCTTTATTTACTGACGCAATTTTTAGATTCTAATTATGTATCATAGGTCACTATCCGTCGCCGTTTGGGCTGCACTGCATGCCAAGTAAATGGACATACATACATACATACGCACGAAAAACAGGTCAAAATAAAGATATAATCGTGGTGGATGCAGGTAGTAAAAGTCCTAAGCAGTTCAACTGCGACTGCTTAGAAGTGGTATCGCCTCTTGGATTTCTGCCTAATAACAGCAGTTTTAAGCCTTGCTGTGTCCTGGTTTGAAGGGTGTACTCAACTATGAAAAATCTGCTTCAAGAGACACTGTTTCTGAAACATGGGGTTTTATACAGTTTTCTGGAATAGCAAGATGTCTGAGGTGAATGTCAGCATTGAATTTAATCCTCTATGCCATAAAGTGTATGGGAATTATACGTGTGGAAATGACTAGTTATCATCAGATCAGAAAGATTATAAGCTTGTTTGCTACTTCAATTTACCTGATCTGTACTAGTAGAATTTGTTTGCTTCTATTAACATTTTATTGCTTTAGTAAATAAAGTTTTGTAGATTTAAAAGAGGATATATTTTTTAAAATATGCTAGTTAAAACGTCCATGACTGTAGATAATTATTTCAATATTTAAAAATTAAAAACAAAGAATTCTATTACTATTACTTTTGTTATTTTTTACATTCTTTTACTTACATTTTATGTATGCTTTATTTATGAAAATGCATCACTGTAGACTATGTTAACAATGTTAACAAAACATATTGATTTTCATGTGATCCTACTCTAGAAAGGACGACGTATAAAAGGCCAAATGCCCATGAGAAAAGAACTTTTTTCTTAGTCGATGCCAACCATCGAGAAAGTTTGTCCCCGGAATTCATTTATTGTAAGGGCAAACGGGGCCGGTTATGATTGTTGCTACAATCACGTTGTCACATGGACCAATCCTATACCAAAAGTATTGTGCTATTACACATATAAGGAGGGCTTCAATTCTCAATAGTATGGGAGTACCAACTTTTTCAATTTTAATTCGTGAGATGGCAAGCCGGCAGGATTGAGGGAATTTAAAAATTCTTGTGGGTAGTGCGGCGTAGTACTACCTTCGACATTAAACAAGCTGTCAATCGATTTAAAATCATCAAGTACTTTTCCACAATAATTTTGTTTATCTCATTTACTGACTCGTTTCTCGGTGATAATATAGCTCTCGAATTAAGCTAGGCCTACGCTACGACTGATTTGCGTGGGGCCTTACTGGCCATTGCGCGACTGCGGCAGTGTTTATTTTCTTAACTTCGTAAGATCTTCTGAATGAAATGTCCGACTTAAGTTATTAAAAAAGTTATCTACAGGTATTGGAACAGTTTTGTATATAAGATGATTTATTTAGATATGATTAATACGAAAGTATGGTTATAATAGCCTGATTTTGGTCAGCTTTTTTATTAACTTTTAAAACATAAAAAGTTGTTGTATTGACATAACTACAGTGGTTGGACATATAGCATCGCGAGGTTTTATTTTGATATTGATATGTGCTCTAATATTGTAGAACATTTTTGTTATATCGTCTATAGTTTTCGCAGCGTAGGCGACGAAAATAAATTTTAAGAATTTTTTTAAATTACTCAACTTTTAGCAAGGGTCCCTTATTTTTTCTAGTAATAAATATAGCCTTTGTTACTTTGGAATAATGTAGAATTCTAATGGTGAAATAATTATTAAAATCAGTGCAGTAGTTTTTGAGTTTATTAATTACAAACATACAAACATCCATAAATAGAAACATACAAAAATACAAAGTTTTCTTCTTTATAATATTAGTATAGATGAGCGGTCGAAAGATCATTTAATTTAGGCGTTTATTTTAATCTGCATTAAATGCCTAAGCTAACCAACATATTCATTTGGATAAGGATTAATACTGAACTAAAGAAAATAGCATTGAAAATAACGTAATGTTTTTAATTTAAAATTTGAACATACAAGTGGTTTTGTAAGTCAACCGTAAGAGATAGTTACAAATAAGACCGCGATAGCATATCTTGCTATCGCGGACTTATAACATTTTTTTAGATTTTGAATTCATTAGTACATTACTCAACTGTATCTTTGCCAGGTTACGCGGCGTTTGCGTGGAAAGCCCCCAGTTGGCGAGATTTTTGCGATCTCTTCAACATTTATCGCCGTATTTCTGCTATAAATACCTATAAATAATAATAATTTCTGCTATAATATAAATTAATAACCTACACCTGTCTCAGAAATCACTCTTTCTATTGTTGAAAATCGTATAAAATCTGTTTGGTAGTTTTCGAGTTTATCGTTTTCAGACAGACAGAAAGACGCGGCCGGGGACTTTATTTTATAATATTTATAGTAAATAAATAAACTATTTATATCTAAGTAGTGTGAACTTCACAAAGGAAATTAATTTAGTGAGATAAACAGAAATAAATTCTTCTCAACTATAACTGCAAATGGTATACCTATGTACCTATATATAGGTTTGTAGGTAACCAAGGAAACGTTACAAGGATATGTAACAATGCAATGCTTTGTGTGAACCGTTTAGTTAGATTGTTTGAATATTCCTTTGTCGCCGGCACTTTATTGTTTGCAGCGCAGAGAAACACGTAGAATATTATTGGTTTGATGTTTATTTGAATAATAGTAGGTCTTTACCTATGAAACTGCCGTTTTTCATTAAATAAATGAAGCGTATTTTTTTCTACATTTTTTTATTTCTATTAATCAAAGTAATCACCCATACAGTCAATGTATCTTTGCCAACGCATTGGTATCTTATTGATACCCTTCTTGAATAAATTAGCTGGACGGGAGGCAACAAATTCTTCAAAGACATTTTGTACTGCTTCTCGAGTATTAAATTTTTTACCCGCCAAGAAGTTACCCAAATTCTTGAAAAAGTAGAAGTCTGTAGGCGCATGGCCTGGTGAGTACGGCGGATGACGGAGAACTTCCAACCCCAGCTCTTGTAGCTTGGAGACCGTCTGCTGTGCAGTATGAAGTTGCGCGTTGTTGTGCAGGAGCAGTGGAGCCGAACGATTGATCAAAGCTGGTTAGAGACGTGCAAGCTTCTTCATCATGGTGTTCAGTTCTTCACAGTACACATCTGCAGTAATGCTGGTATCATAAGAAGCTGTGATGAATTACACCCGCATTAGACCACCAAATAGTGACCATCTCTTTTCTAGGGGTAAGTTTCCGTTTAGGGCATTTTTTGGGTGCTGAACCAGGGTCCAACCAACTTACTGAGCGCTTACGATTCTCGAACAGGATCCATTTCTCGTCACAAGTAACAATGCGGTTCAGAATTCCATCATTTGCATGCCTGTTGAGCAGTGCAAGGCACGTCTCGACGCGTACTTCGCGCTGGCGATCATTGAGTCGTCGGGGGGTACTCTACGAAATCGTTTGTCAAGCTTTTTTACCTTGCCAATTTGATGCAAATGGACCAATATTGTCTTGATGCTTCGTCGAAAGCTTCTGCTAATTCAGCCGTAGATTGTAGTATCATTAAATTCCACAATCGCCTTTAATTCGTCATTGTCGACCAAATTTTTCACGGGGTTTATTTTTCAGGTTAAAATTTCCAGAAATGAAGCGGGCAAATCAATAACGGGTGGTGCGTTCGTTTGTAGTGTTCGCTTCGTAAACATCGTTGATGTTGCGTGCCGCTTGTGCCACATTGTTGCCACGACGGTACTCCTACTCCATCATTACTCGAAAACACTAACTTTTAAACAAATGACGATTTTAGAAAAAAGAATTTCTTAGACTGCATGTTTCTTTGCTATTTCCATATTTAAAAAAAATACTAGTAGTAGCTGAAGACGTAGTTTTCTTATTTTTAATAATGTAAGGATTCTACTCTCACTTCTCATTTACTAAAATAATGTTCGTATTTAAAACTTATAGGATACATAATAACATAAACATTTCGCGAATTTATATTGAATTAAAAAATAGAAAATAATTTAAATAAACGAAAAACATGGGTCGCGTACGATGATGAAAACTTAAATGAGTAGAAAGACTATCTATCAGAAAGATGATACCCACGTCAGCTTACACCTTTTGTAGAGTATTTATATAAGTATATATTTTTAGATAACTGCATCGGTAATTGTTATCAGTCGAATGCACGGCCTACGTTTTTCGTTTCAACTATTTTTTACTTTTTAATGTCTTATAGGTACAAACGTGTTGGAATGTCTCCAATAAGTTACTCTCCTTTATTATAACATACAAACCAGAAGGGTTCTTTTACACAGCAGCACTTAACACTATACTAGGCAGAAAGAGGCATTGTCATCATGGTCTCCGAATTCGAACCACAACGAGTCCTACCATCATATAAGTTTCATTTATAGTTATAAAGACATCTACTCATGTGAGATCAAGATGTTCCATTTAACATAGCGTAACATAAGGAGTTTTGGATAATTGTATTGCTAAGTTATATTGTAATTAAGATGGGTGGAGCACGGTGGGTTAAGTTAGCGTTAAGTTATCAGAATAATAATGTGACTTGTACGACTCGTGACGTTGATAAGGATCTCATTATGTAGATAAATGATTCTCGTTATATATCTAAAAGCCCGAAATATGATAAATCCTAAGAATTACTGGTAAAAAATAACCGCTCTGTACACTCATAGCCTCTCCACACTAATATACTCCTGTATCGTGGGTATCATGGCCACACAAAGATGAATATACAAAATACGCAGAACCAGAACAGAGTCTTAACTCATCATTCAGATGACTGTCTGGCCGGGGATCGAACCCGGAACCTATTCTCTGTCAGACCGGTGAGATGGCTGCTCCCCTACGATGGTAAAACTTAGATTTACCAAAATGAACTGAAAATGAAATTTCATAAAAATAGTAAAGCCCGTTTTACAATAGCATTTGTTACGTCTTAAACATTTGTAGACTTTGAGCAAATATTATTAATCTTAAGAACGAATATTGATGACTTAACTGGGTACTGGCCCACAAGTGAGAATAGTAGGTATATACATTATATTTAGCATTCTAGTAGTAGTATTAATTAGTTTTTCAAAATAAAATATGAGATATAACGAGATAAGGAATTGAACTTAACATTACCACCGAAATTTTTACTTTTACTCAAAACATTTACGTAATGTTTATTTATGGCTGTCGCTAGTTAAAAATGTTTTTGCGCAAATGCCTTTCTAGAGTAAAACTAGGTTCTGCTGTGAGTTGTGACGTCATTCCAACATTGAATACCATTATTGTTACAGTTGTGTTCCACTTTGAAATGCTAAAAGCGGAACAGAATTGCATACGAGGCGTTCCAACTTAGTCCTTACTCCGTTGCATAGCACATATGAATGAGGTTGTTTGATGTTAGTTTTATTAATGGGCACTACAAGTGGGGGTTTATGTAATATTATGGAATGCATTTTGCTACTTTACAACAATAACCGCAATTCAAAATTCATGAATTTAAAGTAATGATACAGTCATATCCTTATCATATTATTTACTATACTACCTGAGCCCCGCGGTTAACAAATGTAATTTGACATAGTTACATATAGTCGAAATTTTAAGATCTTATACTTAGGGGCAGTGACGCTGGCTGCGTGCACGCTGAGGACGCGGTGTTTCTAAGGGTTTAATTTCTTGTGCGGAACCCTAATTGCATTTTCTAAAATAGAAGTAGCCTAAGTCGTCACTTAGGCTACTTCTATTTTAAAAGCGCCCTATAGCATCAACTACCTACAGTGAAAGTCCCGTCTAAATAGGTCCAGTGATTTCGGAATTAGCCAGAACAAACAGACAGACAGACAGACAAATATTTTTGTAATAGATGTTTAGTTATCAGTATCGTATATATTTCTATATGTATTTGGTAATAAGCTATTAGATGTATCGATTTGAAAACTTGGTGATGTAACAATACTGTGGTTTAAGGCCTCCAAATTTTTGTTAATTTAAATTCATTCATTTAAAACATAAAAACAAAAGTCATTGTTGTATTTTTACCTGTCTCATCTATAAAATTGCTATTTTATGTTGTGTTATGCATATTCATGCAAAGCAGCGATTTGTTCGTTTTAAACAATAGCTTTGTGTGACGGACTACGTCTTTTTGTATAGTTATTGTATCGAGCGTCAAAATCAAGTTGAAGTAGCATTAATTTATCCGACTTTAAAATAACTTCGGGAGGAGTTTTATATTAGGAAGACTTGGTCACACCTATTCTTGAATTCAAGAGACATATATTTTTACTTCAAAATATAGCTTGATACATACTACCAATATGTATTAAGTTTTAAATTACAAGAATTAATTAGCATTATAACTTTATTATGTCTACACATTTTAGAGTTTTATAATCTCCAAGCCGACATCTTATTTTAAATTGAAATTCCTGTAAATATTAGCTTTATATACCTTAGTTTGCTTTCATTCGATGTTCAACATAATACTTACTGTATTATGTTGAACATCGAATGAAAGCAAACTTAAAACTTTACTTCCCTAAGGCTATGAAATAAATATATTGTAAGTTACAAGTGATAAGCGTGGGTACATACGCTATCTTATTAACCGACTTCAAAAAAGGGGGAGGTTCTCAATTCGTCTGTATATTTTTTTATGTTTGATACATCGAAAGTTGTGGATAGGATGAATCGATTTTGACATGACATGTACTATGTATGTAAGAAACCAACATTTTTTTTTTCACTTTTTTGTGGTATAGAAGTCGGTTTCTATTTTTTGTTATTTTTTTAAATTAATGCTCAACTCAATGTTAATATAAAAAGACTAAAACCACACTCCTTTTTGTACGCGATTTAAATAATATAAAACAATCATATGTTGTGTACCTATATGATCTATCTGATCTCTGAGGATAAATGTGAGGATATAATATCGAGTGCTATACGTAGCTATGTAGGCCCTGAAATCTGGGCATGAGAGGTGGTTCAGAAATCATAGAATTTAACGTGAAGATTTAAAACTTAAAATGTATTTATATTATAAACACTGGAATATTCTTTGTTTTACTTTCTGTGGATAGGTAAGATACATCGTGGGACATCGTCTACTTGTTATGATTCGTCTCTTATCGATTGTAATTAAATAATAATTTTATTTGTCGCGTTCTTCGTTTCAATTTCAATTCAATTAGTTTTTATAACTTGTACCAAACATCATACCACCCCTGGCTGTGAAGTCGGACGGTAAAATCAAAATACCGGTTCAAAATATCTGTAAGTTGCAACCGTTGCACCCCAACGAGATTTCACGATAGGCTGGCAATTCTTTTTTATCCGTAAGGGAAACAGCAGTATAGGGTGTGGGCATGCTGATATGAAATTCAGTTGTGCATGTTTGTGTGAAATACGAATTATTTTTATTAAAGAAATCATGGGAAAATGTTAGTGTATTTTTAAGTGAATTGGAAAATATTACTTCGAAATGTCCGTAATAAACGATAAATGTGTGTAAACTTGTTCGTGTGCATAACATGGTTGTGTTTACTTTGATTCTGTGGATGAGTAAGTATCTAATACAATTTTATTGCCTTTTAAACACTGTAAGTAGTTTTAGTGTATGTATGTGTAAACTAATAAACGACATACATATGTAAGTATGAAGTACTAATTATTACATGCAATTTAGTAAAATCGGTTTTATCTTAACTTCTGTTATTTTTTTCGATTTTCAACTTTGAAAGTGTATGTGGCAATCAGGTAACCATAGTCAATTGATTGGCATACAATAATTTGGAGGTGTAAAAGAACACTTCAATGGTTACTGGTAGATCTCTCGATTTTTTTATCAAAATGACGCGAGTCTGGTGATACAGGTGGTAGGTGGATATTTAAACTTCAAAGGATATTTTTTTAGTTTTAACTACAAGAGTGAAATGTCAATCCTAATCATCCTCATCAGCCTATCATCCCATGAATATTAATGAGTTCATATAATAAGTACATTTCCTTATCTCACACCTTTTAGCCTTACACAAAAAACATCTAAGTGTAGGTTACGATGCTAACGTAAAACAAGCGTTTACACATCAAGAGATGTTATCTCGTTTTTATGACCACAAAATGTAAGCGTGAGAACCTGAAATTTCAGTCTATTTAAAAAGGCTTTTCGCTAGTTACTGTAGGAAACTTGATATGTCAACCTTTTAAGGTAATGTATTTTCGTATCGCAATGCAAAACTATTATTTGTCACGCAAGGTCGTTCATTCTGAAGATAACATAGCGCGCCACAGATTAAAAAACTCCGTTCACGAATTCTGTCTGGCTTAATTAGCTGTCACTTTCCGCAAAAGGTATTGTTAGGCTGTGGCCAGGGAGACAGACTTTTAAAACGTGTTGGCGACAATTTATGTGCCTTTCGCGTGTTTTATGGCTATTTTTGCCGTGAAAACATCTGTCATAGCGGTTTAACTAGTAAACAGTAGGGTCAGTAGGTTAACTGCTTTATTTGAAGGCCTTTTTACAAGTTTTAGGTGGTCATCGGTCAATAATGTGGAAATAAGAAGGCACTTATCAGTTTCTGATTCTCTAATGGCATCAAAACATGTTAAGTAAAAACGTAATGCAATTAAATGCAATTCAGGTAGCAGTTCTTGTTATACCGGATAGTACGATTAAGTGTACCAGAAATGTACCTTAGTGCAAAAGGTGTAATATATTTTAATGAAATGTAATAGACGGTAAGAGTTACCAACTGTATATATAAAAGCGGTATGATAGTACTAAGAATATATTGTAAATAACTAACTTGTAAATTGTAACAAACATTCAAATAAAGTAAATCAAGGTGGTAGAACTCTTTGTGGTTTGACTCCGGAAGCACCACCGCCACAACTATTTCTGCCTAATAACAGCAGTGTTATGCGCTCCTGTGTTCTGGTCTGAAGGGTGTGGTAAGGGAGCCATACTTTTCTGAGGCATTCCATCTTAGTCCTCAGGGGGAGCAACGCATCTGTGGCTAACCTTAGGTGAAACTTTGATCTTACCGATGTCAATGGGCGGCAGTAGCCACTTACCATCAGGTGGGCTGCATGCTCGTTTGCTACTTCTATACTA
>MOOZ01001074.1:806625-820174 GCA_002930495.1 Cecropterus lyciades
TAGTCGCTTAAGGGTCAGAAAATGACATAGGCTACTTTTTATCTCGGCAAAAACGCACGGGTGCGGGAAACATGTATTTAAAATGAATAAAATAGAATTATTAAGGGTATAAAATTTCGGATAATGTATGTTACGTTACATTTCTTTTAAACGCGGGTGAAACCGCGGGCTCAGCTAGTAACGAATATACGAATAAAGTGCCTAAAATAAATATACATTTCGATAGCTTTACCGAATTAAAAAAAAAGATGTGTGGTACGTCACACATCTTTTTTTTCTTAAATTGCTCAACTAATTAATATAAGTAGTTGAACAATTTAAGAAAAAAAAAGATGATATTGTACTTTCTGACTATATTGACATGCCGATTTATGAATATTCCACCGACATTATCTAATTTAATAATAATAAGTTTACGTTGACATTTTAATTTATAATTATTCCGATGACATTATTTAATTCAATTTATATTATAAGCAAATATTATAATTTCTATTGTAATTGTGTTGAAGTAACTGTAGTAATAATTAAAAAAGGATATAATTGTGTGTATTGAAATTGTAACACTATATATATAACACTAATGTATAATCTATACATCTATAACGTGCGTAAAATTTATGTTTGTGGCGCTGTATCTTGCGTTTGCAATCCAAATAAATAAATAAAATAAAAATACAAAACACTGAATATAATAAGCCTCTTTAAAATTGTTAACCTTGTCTAAGAGTACCAAAAGAAAAAATAAATAAAAAAAACCTATAATACTAAATTGTTATAACAATATAAAAAGACACTGATTGTACCCCGAAAAACCTCTTAGTCGGTTATTAGCCCAACGTGTATTTAAAACAAGGATTTCGACATACTCTCTTTCTTAGAGAACAAAAAGCAGCGCTAGGATAACAGTGGGCTTTTGTTTTAGTCTTCGCGTTGGCACAATTAGGAGACATTGGCTTTTTTCTCATTTTGAAAAGTGAAATCCTACGTTCTTCCAAGGCTCATACTAAATGCATAATTGGCCAATGTGTTATAATAATAACTGGTTTATTTACATTCATTCCGATTTATTTGAAATCTTACTCACGAAAGAGCTCATGATTATTCACCTATTTATATGATATCTAATTACAGTAATTGTTTATCTGATTTCTGTCCATATTGCGTTTGATGATATAAAAACCTTCACGTAAATACGCGGTGTCAATAATGAATTGTTATTGTTTTTAGAAAGTGTATTTAAATGTATTTGTATAAACATTCAGTTTGTGGAAGGGGGGTTATATTTTTGTACCTAAACTATTAAATTCTAACTTTTGAATCAATTCCAAATGATGTTGGAGTTCTATATTAAATCGATCCTTGACACATTTCAGAGCCTTAAATATTAGTTTGGCGGAAATCAATTCACCATGTTTATCTGTAGCATTTAGTTTAGTAGTATAAATAAGTTTCTTAAACCACTTTTAGGATGTAGTACTGTCTAAAAGAAGCAATGGTATCGCGGAAAAACAGACCTCTTGGATTTATCGCCACACGTAAAGTTAATGGACGAAACAGGGAAAAAGTTTTTGCGGGTCGTTTTCACATAATGTGTGTTTCGCTTCGTGACACCCGCGACGTGGGATTAGTGAGAGAATTACGTTTTGTTTATTTTAAAATAAGTATCTTTTTAACGGACTTCCTGAGATATTCCTTTAATGCTATAAGCTTTGCGGCTTTAAATGAGGTCTATCTTTATAAATAACTGCGAAAATAAGTAGTTTTGGTTTAAAGGTGATATATTAATTAATTACAGTATTGGTACTACCGCCACCTCTTGTACCTTACACAGCACTATAGCCCTTCAAACTACGAACATGGTAATTTTGTTCTACTTTGAAGAGACACTTATACTCGTACAAGACGTTCAACTGACACTTCATAGGGAGTCCTCACATGTAATAGAAATTTACCACAGTGTCAATCCAAGATATTTTACAATATTGTAGTTTACCAGTTACGCTACACACTCGTTTCATTTTTAATTAACAAGTGCGTCAAAACAAGGATACTGTTTTCGAGCGATGTATGTATGCACATTTGTTATGTATCGCCATTTCTTAGGCACGCGCCCAAACGGCTTGACGGATTGTGTCACATTACATATCATTGTTTTAGTTTTCAGAGTAATATAGGCTATTTATTTTTAAAAAATGGCGCCTGGAAATATTAAAAAGGAGGGGGGGGAGCAATTACTTTTTATTTTAAATCATAAAAAGCGTTAAATTAAATATATCATATTATTTTTTAAGTATTTGGGATTTTTTTTTATAATTTTCATAATGTGCCTTGTTTAATAAGAAACGTATATTAACTAGTGCTTGCTCAGTAATAAACAGCGACTCAGTAATGATAAAATAACCACGTCGATAAAACATAAGCGACACTCAATACCAATTCCCAGACAGCAATATTAAATTGCGTGGTAGGTACGCGTCAACATAATGCTCTTTGAAACCCGATAGGCTATGAAGTCGGGCATCACAACTAGAGGAAACTGGATGTAATTGATTTAGCCGCCCTCCGAAAAGGAAAGTAATGTTATTATAAACGGGCTTTTAGCTAGCCGGGCCCCGTCTAATTATATTAAATCGCTGGAAAACGAAAAGCGAGATTAACTGTGTTTTGAATATTTCAGCGCCGAATTGAACGGTAAATGTTGGTTTTGATCCGTGTACGTAAAACTCAACCCTTTCATGATTAATCGTATCAAGGGTTTTTGAAAGCAATCATCTTGTCGTACATCCCAAAGTTTCTTCTCAGAGAATGGTTTAGGGTCTATGTTGGCCAGGTGCGGATATGCATACTTGATCTTCAAGAACTTTATTCAGAACTGTCTAGCATATGGTTTTCTCACGACATTTTTTTCATCGTTAAAATACATGATTGATTGGTGATACTGTACAGTATTGAAACATCTCAAATGCGAGATTCAATATCCATGCCAGTGGGTGCCAAGGACACACATAATGGACTGGAGAGAAATTTAAATTCATCATTGAAAATTGAACAGAATCCATTGCATGTCAGACGGGTATGATGACCGCTCCGCCACACGGGTTGTCAATACAAATATCTTCCGATTGTGCTGTCGTGTAAAACCTCTCGACAAAGACTAATTTGCTGTATTTATGACACCCTACCGTTAGTAACTACTGTATCACAGTAGTTACTAACGGTTTAATTTAGACATTTTAACTCAACTCATAAATTGTCCCAACTTCGACAATAACAAACTAAAAACCAGATGCGACGTGCGTTGTCCTCGTACGAGCACATAACGGACGTTTGAAATAATTTGGAACTGCACGTGTTCCGTGTACGCTCGTGTGCTCAAGTTAATTGCATGCGAACGGCGAGTTTAAACTACTTTAGTTCTAATGTTTGTCGGTTTTCACTTGCAGCTAATTTGTCATTTACCCCTCCCCCTTCCTAAAAAAAGCACTTTCAGTACTTAATCTGAAGCAACGACAACGCAACGATTATGTATGTAATCAGTAGTGTTTTGAGATAAGTCTGAAAACATTACTTATCCATCTTTTGCGGTCAAAAAACGAACAAGAAATCAGTCAAGAGCTGTGGATTTTGCTGTAGAGTTCTAAGGTCTTTAAATCAAAATGCAGTTGCGCTAACTTGCTTAATATGGAGAAAAAAATCACAGTAAATGATTTAAGAACAAAAAAATGTTTCGATTAAAATAAATTACATTTTTGTTATAGTTTCTAATACTCTTTTGATCAATAGAAATACCGTTAATACATTTAATAACATACCATTTCTACTTGGGAACAGCGAAGTAGAAGACTAGAAACCAATTCGTAATGATATAGAAAATGGATTGCAGTCTTTGATCGTTGCATACGATGTACAAAAGTCTTGCTATGTTAGGAATGGTTTTTTTAGTTAGGTCGTAGCAAACGACCATGCAGCCCACCTGATGGTAAGTGGCTAGTGCCAATCATGGACATTTGTAATCAACCCTAGGTAAGATCAAAGTCTCACCTAAGATTAGCCACAGATGCGTTGCTACACCCGAAGACTAAGATGGAATGCCTCTGAAAAGTATGTCTCCCTTACCACACAGAACAGAACACAGCAACGCATAACACTGCTGTTATAAGGCAGAAATAGATGTGGCAGTGGTGCTTCCAGAGTCGAACCACAAAGAGTTCTACCACCTTGGAAATTTGTTTGCATTAAACGCAAAACATAGACTATGTTAAGCATAGCATAATAGACTTAGAGCATTGAATAGGCATGAGAACACGTAAATTTTAACCGTATTTGTCCCAAGTCTCCATTATTGCACAAAGTAGGCCCTCAATAGGCTGCAGACACCCTAGGCCGCGTAATTAGCATCCTTCCCCGTCTGAGAGATATTTGAATAACGCCGGGGGTTATAAAGGCGGTGCTGATTTAATATTTATTTTAAATTGTAATTCAGAAAATGAGTTTATAATATTTACAAAAGATTTTTTTTATTATATGATTTTCTTTTATTAGCTTGGTATGTATGTATCAATGTAACGGAAACTTTTAACGTGATTTTTACCCACTTTAAAATGTCCAACTTCGCACACTTATCTATATCTGATAATTCTGATCATGATTTTTAAACCATTGAAAATTCAACATTATATTTCAGTTATAGTTTTTTAACCTGTTATTAATTTAAACAATTTATTTAAAAAAAAATGATGTGTTTGTCAGCAATTTGCAAAAAATCAACATTTTATAAGTGTATGCTCATTTGCTTCACACCGAATACCAAATACCTATTTTTATTTCGATGTACGGACTAACCAATTTTATGGTACTTTTACTAAGAAATAGATGATCTTATCAGGTGGTAATTAGGGCTCTCGTCGCAAAAATAGCAATAGTTCTTGCCTTAAATCATTCAGCCCTTTATTGTGGCATTGCCGTAGATTAAATTGAAGATTTTATCACCTTTAATACAAGTGACAATTGACAAAATATTTTTTGACAATATATGGTTATGATAAGTGGAAGTAACATAATAAGGGGTAGGAACTATGTGAATTAACCGGGAAAGTACCACCACAGCAACTATTTTGAGCATGTCGGCAGTGTGAATGTCGGCTTCCATATATATGAGGCGTCCATCATAGTCCTCAGGATTGCCAACAGCTCTGATCAGCTTCAGTTCATACAAACCCTTTTTACTAAATATTAAATTTTTTTTATGATGTAAGTAACGGGTTTGGTTCTGGATTTATTCCATACTGTGTGTTCTCAGCTTAAAATCAGAGCGCGACGTGTAGGGCGGGCGGCGTTAACGCTCTCCTGGACACGTTAATTGAAAGTGGATTGGAGGTGACAGTGTAGAACGGGGTTTTTGATTTTTTTTTCCATATCAAAGGCATATATGTTTGCGTGTTGGTAATTTTGCAAGGCTCCTCTCCTGTTCCCGTTCTAATTGGGTTTTGTTTGCAAACTATGATTTATTTGTGAATGCTAATAGGGACTACGTTATACCTTTTTGCAATTGGTTTTGTGACTTGATTAGTAAAGGTATACTTGTAAGATTTTGCGTTACGGAAGTGGTAATTTAAAATAAATTATATGTGATAAACATATGAGAGAGAAGAGAAGAAAAAGAAAGAAGAAGTGATAGCCAAAGATTTCTAAAGATTTTATTCATGGTAACTAGTAATTATTGTACTATGTTAAGCAATGTCTACCGGGGTCAGATAGTGGATGGATGGCCGCTCTCATGATTCGAAATACATTTTAGGCCCTCAATCTTAAATAGTTTATGGTATATGACAATGATTAGTAAACGTTATATCGGTATTGTAGCGACTTTTAGCAAATTTTCAAGAGATGTCGCCACTCGTATTCTGAATCACGTTATTGAAGTTTTCTTAACGTCCTGCATATATACCAGTTATGAGTTGAGAATATTAGAGCACAGTCGCTTCCAGGTATGATTACTTGTGATCTTTATAAGCGGCTTGAAATAAACACTACGAATTGTCCATTAACTACCACGTTTTCCATCAATTCGCATTGTAACTACTTGGTAATGTATTGCTCCAGCGGTTTTCTGTTCGAGGGAAGGTAAAAATCCTTTAAAAGACATAAACAGAAGTTGTATATTATTATACTTGTCGCGGAACAAAATTTAATGTTCAGCGGCTAAGGTTACTTCGTGGCGAATCATATTTGTGTTTTAATTCATGAGTGGAGGCGGTGTGATGAAATATTGAACATGAAAGTATTTTTATACAAGTTGTATTAGAAACAATGTTTTCATTTAATTACAATCTAGAATAGGATAAACAATAGTGTGACGTTAAGACGAATTATTATTGAAAAAGACTTTTATGTCAAGCATTCACGAGAAGAAGATGTCGTTCATCAAGGATCAGAATATCCCTTGCCTGTTGTAAGAAGAGTAACTGAAAGAGGCTTACGGGGTTGTGAACGTGCGCGAAGCGTGCGAACTCAAACCATCTCCTAAGTACCCCGGGATGGACCAATCGCAAACCGTCGGAAAAGACGAGTAGATGCGGATTTTTACGGCGTCGATTTCTCCGTCGGGAACAAAAAGAGGAGAAGAAGATTAATACATTATATATTTATGCCTTATACGTATAAAAGTGAACAACGTGAAGACACTATCTTTCAACGTTGATAAATCTTAGCTCAATTGCCGTAGGTTATAGGTATTTTTTTTAGGTATTTAATTTTAGATCATAAAACATACTAACTTTAATATTTACTTGACTTTGAATAACAAAAAAGTCTCTTCAGCTTGTCCCTTCCGCCGACACACAATAGTTCCGAATATATAAAATAGATCCGAACCCATTCTGTACGCCGCTATTCGCGTGGCAAAATGAGATATCAGTGGATATTGAATGACGAGCGTTACAGCCCCACTGTGCTCGGTTTCAGATATTCTTTCAATCCCTTTTTTCGCACAAAGGCATCTATTGAAGTTCGGATCGTACGCCCAATATTCGTGAACGCTCGCGGATTACAGATAATAAACAGTTTGGCAGGCTCTAATTCCCGTTCGATGTTGGTTGTTGTTTATTTTCAAGTGTTTTTTGTTTTCATTGATTAATTTTTGTATGTTTAAATGGCTATTTACAGTATTTAGTGTACTTATTGCGCTGTAAGTATTTTTATAGTAAAAATGTTTTTTTTTGAGTTTATTCCTTAAGAATCGATTTTTATTTAAGGCGCCCGGTATGAGAATCTATGAGGAGTAAAATCTAGTGATCGAAGGACCTCGTTACGTTTTTGGTGCGCAACCAATTGTCCGCACCTTTCCCTTTTTTAATCTGTCGCATAGATGGCGCTGTTTACAAAAATTGAAACTTATTTAAATTTAATTTTATTGCGCCTGTTTAGACAATCGTACTTAAGGAGTAAACTCCAGTCGTGCGTCGGAGCTGACACACACTTTTTTTTTTATTATAAGATTGAAAAAGCGTGCAGTCCATCTAATGGACAGATTGAAAATAAATAACAATTGTTTTACCCGAAGCCGATGACACATAAGAGCCTTGCCCTCATCTCGTACCTATTCAGATCTTTTCACCGAAACACTGGATGGGATAGGACGCGGATAGGTATGGTGGTGGTACCTTAATCAATAATTGCTCTGCCACCCTTCGATTATAGGTTAATAGGATTCGACCCTTGACGGTTTTTACACTCATGGCCCGACACTACAATTCCCTGTGTCGTAGCATTCGTGGCTGACGTTTACACGAGTCGTGTGTGTGGTACGTAAGGACGAGTCTAGAAAACCCAAATTCGGAATAGATATTTAAAGGTGCTAGAAGCCTTTGTAGATTGACTCTGAATAATGCTATACTTGTTTCTGCTTAATTAAGTAATGTAGCACCGCTACACTTTTTTGTGCCGTGAAGTAGTTCTTGCGTTTCGGTGAAAGGGTAACCATACCCTTCGGTTCATTTTTATATAAGCAGGTTCACTTTTATATAAGGCGATCATCTTACTCTTCGGCAGCAGCAACAGATCTGTGATTGCCTTTAAATAGAACCCCTGTTCTACGTGAAGTTAGTTACAGATGTCCATGGGCGGTGATAACTTACCATCAGGTGGACTGCATGCTCCTTTGTTATTCCAATGAAAAAAAAAAAGACAAACCAGAACACAGGAACGTAAATCGTTGCTGTAGCTTGTACATAACCCGGCGTCACTCCCTCGAAAACAAAACTTAGTTCTTATGGTTAGGGATACATCGGTGGTCATCATCAGGTAAGAGTAATCTTATCCAAATAAGATTATAAATCATCCAGACAATGTTATTAAGCCCAGGCTTGATACTGTTGTGGCCGCTTACGACCAGATGTACTGAATGCTCGTTTGAATCTAGAACATTTACACACGCTTATGTTCCTCATTGTTCATAAGTAGATCGAGGAGGAATATCAGAATTTTGCTTCTACTCTTATATGTACCAGTGGCTCGTGATTTATAAACTAGTTAGAAATTACGTAAACTAGTTAGAAAATAGTAGTAGTAATGCAGTTTTAAAAAGCTGTCCTATGATGCTCTTATCAACCCGATGTTAGAATAATACTATTCCCCCAGAGAAACAATAAACAAAGTTAAATAAACGAACTTGTGAAGTAAACGTTTTTAATTAAAAATTAAATATAAAACTAGATGTACCAGACTGTTCGACTCTTTATTTTTTTTACCCACTTAATTTTTTTTCTCTATAAATAAAGTGGGTAAAAAAAATAAAGAGTCGAGTCATATAAATATTTTCTATATAAATGACTGTCTTTACTCACGTGCTTAAGAATATATTATCACAGCGTATACCGCGTAATAACATATCACTTATGTCCGCCACTCCCATCATAGACTCATCGTGGAGGGGCGCGAAACAAAATTAATAACACGTACTTCACTAAAAATCGAATATTTCACAAAAAATCTTCCAATTTAATATTTTCAGGCGTGAAGTTGAGATTTAATGAGTCAGACACGACACTCGTCTTTATAATTAACGCGTCGCATCGTATAGTATCGTTCACAATTCATTTTGAGCGTTCCGTACTCAAAGCGTAAAAACGGAACCCTATTACAAACCCTTTATCAAAGGGCTATATCTTTGAACCGTAATAAAAACTTGAAATATTCATAATTTATAGAGATACTTAAAATTTGTGTGATTTTGTATTGATATAACAACAAATACTAAAAATACTGCATGAAACCAGTATTTCTCTGCGTCTTTCTGTTTGTCTATTGATCCGTAAAAATTAAATGCAATTTGAAACTATAAAGTGTCTAACTTTATAGTTTCAAATTGCATTTAATTTTACAACCGCTGTGGTCACAAATAATAACAAGAAATTATTATGAAAATGCAAGACCCAAATATTTTTTATTCCTATTCACAGGCGTATTTTTTTTAAATTATATAACCCATGTCGTTTTGCAAACTGAGACGTTTTCTATGATATGTCATAAGTCACAATCCGTTAAGCCGTTTGGGCTGTAGCGCATACCATAGAAATGCGCTACAGCTCGACTGCGTCAGAAGAAGGGTAAGGTCGAGCGCTTGTTTGTTATAAATTTAACAAACAAACGCTCGACCTTACCCTTCTTCTGACGCAATCGTGTAAAAATAAAAAATAAAATGTGGTGGTACGGAATCCACGCGACATAAATCCACGTGCGAGTTCGACTCACACTTGGCCACTTTTTATCTGCTGTAATGTAATAACTGGTGCGTTTCCCATTATTTTATATTGCACATCAGATTAATTTGAACGAGCTTCCGTACAGAAATAATCCCCCTTCAATGTAATGGGATATGCTGGAGGTAAGTTAAGGTACGTATAGTATTCCTGCATTTAAACAAGGTGTTTAAGTACTTGCTAAACTTTATTATTTATTAATTTATGATTTTACCACAAACTAACTATCTAATATATTATTGCATGCTTGATGACATGCTCTAGCATATTTAGAAAAAACATATTAATTTAGCATGTTTAACAATATGGGAATTGTCTATGAACAAAATAATAATAATCAATATTTCTATTTTATTTTATTGAAAATATTTAACTTTTTTCCTAAGTTTACGACAAACTTTATACTCACGTGATCGATGGTTATAATTTAACTTTGAAACTGCACAATTTACAACCAATATGTAATTAAATACAAACAACTCGTTTGCTACTTCCGTAGAGACAGACGTTCCGTAAAAAATAGACAGTGAAAAAATACCAATTAAAACCAAGCACCAAACATCTAATACAAATATGAAACAAATCAAGCATAAACCCAAACAAATGCTAAATAAACAAAACATCTCTATATAAATATATGTTAGGGCGTGTACACATCGCTGTCATTTTCCGCAATAACGCCTGCACCAAGGGCTGTCACAAGCACACGAGATTGACGAGGGTTTAAGCGGCTATTTAGTTGACCTCCGCTCTGATCCATGTTAATTTATCCTTGTATTACATTAACGGATATTTGGTAATTAATAATGAGTACTACTCAATTATATTTGTGTATTTCTTGTAAAGAGTTCTGATAAAGACAATTGTATTATTATAAATTTCAAAAAACAAAATACAAATTATGCCACGTACGATTGCAGACGTAGATGGAGCTTAAAGCGTACTCATTCCAAAAAAAGACCTGTGTCATCGTTATTTGATCGACGACTAAACATATTTTATTATTTTAAAACTATTGTTTGTAGATTATTTAAACAAATTCCAATTTAGACTTGTTTTACTGAAGTCTAAGCCACTTAAAAGATGCAAACTTATATTTACTTTGTAGGTCGAAGATATTATCAAGGAATTACTATAGGATTTATTTTATACCGCCTCCACACTACTTTACTATTTTGACAAAATGCTCATACAAATCAAACAATACTAAACTGTCATATGCAGTGGAATTGACGAGGGTTTAGGGGTCGGAAAGTGATTATTTAGTTGACCTTACAGTTGATCCGTGTTAATTTACCCCGGAGTATGAGGCATAAATTATTACATCCATTATTATGTAGGGTTCAATTGTCTTGAAGTTTATGAATGGGTCTCCTTTCAAAATTTGTGAAATTTATATCTAAGATAAAATGTAGTATGTTCTTTAGTGTTTACATATAAATGTGTAACACCATATTTGAAAAGATTAAGTATCGAATTATTTAACAAATCTTAATGATATATCCTTATATACTTTTATGGGCATATAAGATTGTAGTAACAGACTATACATATCTCTAAATAGATATTCACGACCTGAGTAAAATAATTCGTTAAATCTGACCTTTAGTCGTGTCATTATGTCACGGCTAAAGATTAGACCATACTATAAAATTTGGGAGAAAACATAAGTTGCGAGATCAAACCACAGACATACGTATATAAGGGAGAGAGGGCTTGTGGCACCTTCAACGTAGGCGAGAAAAGAAAAAATCTTCAAAGGAAAGGACTTTTGTGTTTTTGACAATCAAATTTCGGAGTCTACATATTTTAGATCCCTCCCTTAGGATGGCTTAAAAAAATCCAAGTATACGACATTTTTTTTGCTGAACGCTGCTTTTGAATACCTCCTTAACATACCTGCAGTCACTTCTATGACCTAAACTATAGCTTAGTATATTAATTTGGCAAAAGTTTGTGACATAATTATAAAATATAACGTTAATTAAGCCGTGTGTTGCTTCTAACGTGCAATAGCAGTTTAATTCCATTTTCGCATTGTGGCTCACCGCAGCGCCGGCGACAGGGCGGCTCAGCTACGCATATTAACATTTGCTAACTAATTTGTAGCTTAAATAACTATATGCTACTACATGCGTAGTTGTACAATTCTCTTACCCTGGTGGTAGGTGGTTCGATTTCTATGCATATGAATTTTCATATATTTAAAACAACATTTTGTTGAACAACAAAAATAGACTCTATAAAACCTTACATAGGCTTGTTTTTTTTTTTTTCTTTATAGCACGGAAGTAGCAAACGAGCATGCAGCCCACCTGATGGTAAGTACTACTGCCGCCCATGGACATCTGTAATCAACCCTAGGTAAGATCAAAATCTCACCTAAGATTGGCCACAGATGCGTTGCTACCCCTGAGGACTAAGATGGAGTGCCTCGGAAATGTATGTTTCCCTTACCACACCGTTCAGACCAGAACACAGCAGCGCATAACACTAGTGTTATTAGGCAGAAATAGGTGTGGCGGTGGTGCTTCCGGAGTCGAACCACAAAGAGCTCTACCACCTTCAAATTTTACCTGTTTTTTTATTGTTCACAAGTGGTTTAACAAGAGTATAAGAATTTTGACTTTTACTCTTATGTACCTCGTGATGTGCAAGAACGAAAACTTAATTATATATACTTACTATGAAGTCAATAAGATTTGAGTCGTAGTACTGTATGAAATCACGGTCTTATGATGATTTTATTAACTCAATATAAAGATCAATAATAGTAGGGAGACAAGATACAAAATATTTACAAAACAAACTAGCATCAATTTAAAGAAAAAAGAAAAGCTAATACGAAGTTATAGTATACAGTACGGACAAAGATGGAACGTCTAACATAAAAAAAAAACTGCCGTACCGAAGCAGCAAATGCAGCTATAACGCAAAATTAGGAAGTGCATATCAAAGACATTACTACGGAAAAGAGTGACTTTACAATATCGCACATTGCATTTTATGATATCGCTTTACATGAGAACGTTATGGATAAAATCATACCTTCAGGTGTAGGTACTTCACACGATATATGCGAGACGTATAGCATGAAACGTTGCATCACGCTGAAAGTAACCTGACCTGTGTTTATGACTATGTTCTCCATATTTTTGGTGTATCTGCGGACATAGTAAGCTGTTGTTCATAGCTATTATTATATGTATGTAATTCTTATTAAAATTAAGTATTATTGTTCATTATACAGTATAATCAATTAAAAATGTTATAAAATGATAAAGATAATGTTTGTGAATTGGGAACTATAGACTATCAGTAATGAGCGTTTGATTTTATGCCTCATAATATACAAACATGTAATAATACAGACTTTATAATATTTGTCTTTTGACCATCTTATCTTCCTAATATTATAAATGCGAGAGTTTGTGAGGATGTATCTGTGTTTTTAACTCTTTCACCCACAAACTGCTTCGGTACACAGATATTTTACGACCTAAATTAAAACAAAAGATAAAGAGATCGTCGTGACAGGCGTGACCGAAGCGGACGGAGCCGCAGAAATAACATAGTATTAAATATACTATGATAATTCGGAATATTTATTTTTTTTAGCCGTCAGTTGTTAGCTGTTATTTATATCGGTTCATTATTATTAAGCACAGATTAGAACTTCATTTTAAGGCGAAGTTGGAACTCAGTAGTTAAAGAATATATTATTATGGCTAAAGATTGTTTTTTTTTTTTTTTTTTTTTTTTTTTTTTTTTTTTTTTTTTTTTTTTTT
>MOOZ01001074.1:823954-848543 GCA_002930495.1 Cecropterus lyciades
ACTGACACGCCTATTTCTAGCGTGAAGTTCTTCCTTTTGGTGGAAGGGTGTGGTTGCCAGCTCTTGAGGCGATCATCTTAGTCCTCGTGAGTTACAACGCATCTGTGATCGACTTCAGATAGAACCCGTGTTCTACATAAGTTTGCTTACACAAGTTCATGGGTGGCAGCTACCACTTAGCATCAGGTGAACTGCATGCTCGTTAACCACTTCGATCTGATGAAAAAAGTTAGCCGAACTGTATCAACATGCAGTTACTTCTTTACTAGATTCTCACAAAAATAGGAACTTCTGCGCGCGAAAATAAATACACACACACACTTTTTGTTATTTTATCCGAAAAATCTGTCAATATGGCTAAAGCCATGAGCGTCGCGGCACTCAATAACATTTTAAACCCCAGTAGAAAGTTATTACAGATCATTACGGATAAAAGCCACGGCGGAGTCTCCTTGTAATCGCGTTACAATGCGATCGAGTTACCATCTTGATTCTAGAAAGTCAAGGAAAATACCGTATAATCTACCGGCTGCGTGGTTTTTACGTCCATGGCTTTCTTAAAGTACATTTTTGTTTATAATCTTTTTTTGTTTAATAGTAATAATAATAATCGCTTTCTACACTCATAGTCCCACACTAGGATTGTCTTGTGTCGTGGGTACCATGGACACACAAAGGCGAATACACAAATACCCAGACCCAGAACAGAATCTAAACTTTTCATTCATAGGTCTGTTTGCTGCTATTACACAACGTGTATTACATATTTTTTTTTAAGCGAGCGGTATTTCACGTGATATTTTTATATTAAATGGGGCAAATAAAACTATTCTGTTATACATTCAGTAAGACCACTCTATGTCTATGTCAATACTCTATGTCTCTGTATCTATGTATGTAATATGTATGTTTATGTGTGAAATGTTTTATTTATTGATTTAATTTACTTTATGAGCATTAATATTGAAAAATATTAGCGTTCTGCACTTCTCCTACATATAAACTATAAGTGTGCTAAATTGTATACTCCTCCGTCCGCGTAATTTTTGTAAAAAGGGGTCCAAATGGGTTTTTGCTTCACGTATTAATATGATAATTTAAAATAAATCATTCCTAACCGGGTATTCATCGTATTTTAAACCGGCTTAGATAGTTGACACAATCAAATGTAGGTTAAAGTCAGACAGTATTATTAAAATAATTTAAAATAAATCAATTCTAACAGGATGTTAATCGTATATCGGTTATCCGCTCTCGGGTTTGAAACCGGTTGAGGTGGTTGTCACACCCAGACTCCAGTAACGAGGATGGACGTAATTTTAGCAGTCGGTCCCAACTTGAATGCTCTTGAATTTCCTAATGTAGGAGCGGCAGGTACGGAAAATTCATATAATCGTTTTATTGAGCTTTTGTTATGATAATCGGGGTCGATTTTCGAATTTCCGGTTTGGCGATTCAATAAATGTTTTCGAAAAGCTTTTGTAGAGTCTTAGATTAATAGGGTAACTAGTATAAGTATAGTTGTAATATTATTTTAATTTGTTAAATAAGCATTGGACTTTGTTAGCTTAAACCTCTTACTATACCATTATTTTTTTTAAATTCTGAATTGAAAGAGTGTTCTTGTGCGGGACATAAAAATTAAATTTGTATTATTTCATGAATTCAGAGTAAGAAACCTAATTAAAATTCTATTAGAAGTTAGTGAGTGAGAGACAGTCAAAGTTAGTTAAGGCAATAGGCCTTTCGACCGTAACGCCTACGTAACATACACGCTTCTACACTACTACGCACGTAACATCTTTATCACAAGGCTTTAGATTGTCTAAACACTCATATCTGTGATAAGATTTTTTGTAATATTATACATGTCACTACATATAAAAGTCGTATAGTAAAAGTTTCTACATCGTAATCGTAAAAGTAAATAAGTTTAATCACTTCAAGCCATAGAATACGTATGATATAAAAAGATCGTGTTGTGTGGTGTTTTAAAATACACCAGTACGAACGCGGTCTTGTCTGAAAGATTAATGTATTTTTAATACCCGTGGGTGGCGTTTTAGGGTGTTTAAGGTATCGTTTTAAATTACACATAATTAGATGTTTTCTTTAAATTTTAACATTTAGATTCTATTTTAAAACGGTATATATTATCTTCTGGTTGAAATTATGTAGTAGGAGAACTACGAGATATTCCAGCATTGTAACAAAGCATCTATGGTCGACCACAGGCGACACTTTGGATGCTCAGATTGGCAGTTAGTACTTAGATGGATTGCTCACTCATTTGTTACTCCTGTTGACAACCCGTGTGGCGGAGCAGTCACCGGTTTGATACCCTTTCGGCGCACGGTTCCGGGTTAGATCTCCGGCCAGACAGATACCTGAATTATGTATCTTTAATTATGTCCTGAATTATGTCTTTGTGTGTGTCCATGACACAAACGACTCAGAAAATTTCTTAGTGTGGGGTTTGAGGGTGTAGAAAGCATTACTTCGATTCCTTTTTACTCCACTTTCCAGTAAACTCTTACTTTTTGGTTATCGAGGGGGAAACCTTCAAAAGGTATTGGACGTGGACCGTAGGTGCAACGCCGGATTATGTAGGATTTTTATCGTATTAAAACTCCCCCGATGGCCGTCCTCAGTGCAACCGAAGTCTTCCAAGCGCGATACCCCTTTCGGGCTCTATCTAGGTGAGCATTTAAGCGCACTTCACCTTTTGATATTTACGACGACATGCGACCACACGTACGAGTACCGTCGTCCCTTCCGCGGTCGCTTACTGAACGGTTCGAGCTCACACTCTTGCCGCCCGCAACTCCGAAAGCTCCTTTTATTTGCCTCTTACGGCAGGTAGGTGATACCGTAGCTCTATTCTAGTCTCGGAACTACAGGAACATTCCAATAGACCCCTAATAAAATATTTTCATATGGTGTAAGTTTCAATTAACCCGGCGAGAATGTGGCCGGGTATGTCATACCTACCATGTTAATTATTGCCGTATATTTTTTCTAAGTGATCTTCAAACTTATAGACCCTTTGAGTAGTCGGAGTTACAGGGTTGCGGGAGTAAATGGCGAGATCGCAGTGTCACGGCAGCTTGCGTTCATGTTAAACGCTTGTAAACTGTGTTCAGGTTGTGATACCCTGTCACGTAGCTGTAGTATATAATTCGTGACAAAAAATAACATTGCTTTTTCTGTTATTTTAAGCAGATCCAGACTCTATAATATTCTACAATTCCACTTAAGCTGGAGTACATGTTGTAGACGAACTGGTAGTTATAATTTGTCTCGTAATAGCAAGCGCTGGGCTATGACCATTACGGGATGTTGAATATAGCTGGTGTAATATGATCATTATATTTCGCGAAAATCCGGACAAAGACACCAAAGGAACAAATTTCATCCGTAACTTAGGTTTGTCTTTAGTTTACGAACAACTGAAGATGCGAAAAGACTAAAAAAAAATTCTGATTTATATATGCCAGATATTTTCTTCCCAGATCAACGAACCATTTTCATCGACTCAAAATGTAAAATCTTAGTCGTTATATAAGATATAGAGATTGCCCAAACAAAAAAGATCGGGGGACAAATTACTCATGTGCAAGTTGTGGAAAGGCTATTTGTATGGAACCCGCATCATTTTTTTTGCAAAAACTGCAAGGATTTTAACTCCAGTTCCTACGATGTTCCTAAGATTTTTAGTTATTATTTTTAAGTTTATAAAATTGCTTATAACATTATCGATTGTACAATTAAGTTTTATATTTATAAAACTTGTTTTTCTTTAGTTCCTTTTAGTTTTTTGGAGTGTGAAAATTGTTGCCTGAAATTCATAGCGATTTTTTTAAATTAAAAAAAAATGTTAAAATGTTTTTATTCGCACTGCGTTGTAATATTATTGTATAATATTATATAATATATTACTTTTTCAGAAACAATCTATTTCACATCTATTTCTGCCTAATAACAGCAGTGTTATGCGCTGTTGTGTTCTGGTCTGAAGGATGTGGTAAGGGAGATATACTTTCTGGGCCATTCAATTTTAGTCCTCAGGGGTAGCAACGCATCTGTGGCTAACCTTAGGTGAGACTTTGATGAAGATTTGACCTTAGGTGACATTTGACTTTGACCTGGGTTTGATTACAGATGTCCATGGGCGCAGTAGATACTTACCATCAGGTGGGCTGCATGATCGTTTGCTACTTCCATACTATAAAAAAAACAAGTTATAGCCAATTTTGTTAACAGGTATGTCATACCCTGCCACATACACCTTGTTACATTTTCTCACCACAATCTCGCCGGGTTAAGTTCCATGGATATTAATGTATATTCATTTGTCGAAATAGAGATAATATAACTAAATGTTCATATTAAATTCACACATGTTTACATTTACACCCTCGGGAGCCAGTTTAAACCGCTTACGTCCATTTAATACGATAGAACCTTGTGGTTGTTTAGATTCACGCTTGACTACCTTGTCTAAATAGTTTGTTTAAGATAATAACATGTTAATATCGTCTTAAACTAAATGTATTTCTTGGGATTAAGATATACAAAACTAAAACTCTAATATAATATTAGCGAAGCTCAGAGTAATAATTATATAATTGTTATAAACGTTTAGAGCAGTTCTATTATTTTCTACCGATGGTAAGTGGTCATTGTCACCCAAGAGTATCTGTAATCAACTCAATCTGAAAGAGGGGCTTTGTAGTATTTGAAGACGATCATAGATGCTTGTTCGTGTATTCTAAATGAAATTTCCGTGCTACTAAATTTCATTTAGGGATTCATTCATATCTTTTGTACGACGGATAACCGATGATGTGGAAGAGTCCTCAAATGGAGACCACATCTGGGTAAAAGGAGGAGGAAGCCGCCCGACCTGGACTGATCACCCGAAGAAAATGATGGGAAATCGCTGGATTCAGTTCACTTAAGATCGGTTGGGGTAGAGCAGATTCGGAGTGACCTGTGTACAACAGTGGAGTTTTAAATGCGGATGAATGGATGGGAATATATTCATAGATCGTATCATGAAGTAGCATTTAGTCTTATTTTCATTATCAACTCTTTTTTTTTATAGTGGGTAATCCTTATGGATACCCAGCCACCCGGGGGAGCAGCTGGGTTATGCCGGACTCTTACCGGCTAAACCCCCACTGTGTTTTCTCCTCGCACCGTACGGCGGGAACACAGGCACGCTTTCGCACTCATCCGTGAACCCGCCAATGCCTGGCTTCTCCCGCAGCCTCTCCACTTGGAGCATGGAGCTCCCCTCCAACAGCAAGGCGCGCCAGAAAACACAAAGGTGCGCCTTACCTCCAAGAGCCCCATCCGCAGGGCGACGGACCAACCCCGAGACCGCCACCCAGGGGCCGTGGGCATGGGTAAGCCGACACCTGTAAGGTGTGGAAAACCTTACAGACATCGACCTCCCGCACCCAGCGGCGGATCCGTTCGTTGGCTCCGCCGCAAACCACCAAACCGCCGCAGAGGACAGGAAGGATGTCAATGACACACCGTATGTCCTCTTCCTCTGCGGCCCCACCGCTAACGCATTCGACGGTGCGCCCCCGTTCGGTCGAGGGAGACAGGGCGCACGGCAACGACTCACCGAGACACCTCTCTTCCCGCGACCCCTCCTGGTTGCAGAGGCCAGAAAAACTCCGTCGTCCGCAGCCCTCGGACGCATCCAGAGCGGGCCCACGCCTAGCCCACTTGGAGCGTCCCCTCCTGGGATCCCTCTTGGCTTCACCGTGGTGATCCAAGCCACGGTTACTGAGCCCCCTCACCACGAGAAGGTGGAGATCCATTCGAGGGGGCTCATTATCAACTCTATATCAACTGTTTTTAACGCGGATAAATCCTCAAAGGGGATCCTTTTCGTACGGGGGAGCGTAAGGGTATGTCGGACTCTTACCGAGTAAAATTCCACGGCGTTCTTCGGGACGCTCGGTACCGGGTCATGAGAAGGCGTTATCAATGCATTCGCGGCCCGGCAACGTCGGCCGGCGCCGATATTAATGCTAGCCACGTCTTGAGAGGGACCCCCCCCCTCTCATTGGTATTCTCATGAAATTTGCGTGCAGAATGCCGCTCTCCGGCGTCCCGTGCGTCTGCGACGGAGCGACTGGGAAGACGCATTAGCCTCCCTGACCTTCTCCGCTGCCTACTTCGCGAGCATTACCGTTTTGCCGAAGGATCGCACCGCCTAACATGATCTTTCATCTCCAACCATGGCACGAACCACGGTCGGAAGTGAGAGGTCGGTCTCTAATATAAAGTTAAGTGCGCTACGCTCTATGCAAGGCATACTTCCAGCTTATGCTGGGCCGTCTCATCGAGGCTATTGTCGCAGCGATGGCACCTGGCTATCCACTCCCGCCCAATCCAATACAGTTAATTCTCGAAACATCCATGTCCTAAAAGCAGGTGCTTTTGTCCTGCATCCTTCCTGCATTTTGTCCGGCATCCTGTCCTACGTCCGTATCGTCTACCGAACCACTGCTGGAAGATCGGACAAACTGCCTTGATAGTCCTGAGTCCGGCCCTAGGATGCACCAGCCTGGAAGTCCAAGTTTCAGGCGCAACGCTGTGTAGGTAGGTAGCTCCGGGATTGTCGCGCCTCTTTATGCCACTGATGTAGTGACGCAAGGGCCCTCCCAGGGCAAAGAACTCGAACATCGTGCGATAGCACTGATCAACTAATTCAAAATCGGTTGGATGGTTCCAGTAATTATGATGTAGATATATATATAACACGTATGTATGAATATGTAGTATACAATAATCAGATAACAGAATGATAGGGCGGTTTCCTTCAAGCTCTGTGTATTTGTGAAACAGGCACTCACAGAGCCAAAGTTTAATTGTATTGCGGAACATGTGTGCAGAGTTTGTCCGTTTATTTATACGCGTGCCAATTTGTTGAGTTATACGTTGCCCCTTATTAGGTCCTACTGCTGGGCACGAGTCTCTCCCCACAACTTGAGAAGTCCTGGAGCCAATCCGCGTCGGATGTCAAACTGCCAATACGGCCTTTTTGCAAATTGATTACAATTCTTACCTAATCCTATCTAATAGCTAAATCTATCTAACAAACTTACCTAAAAGCGATTATGTAATCTTACTAATATTATAAATGCGAACGTATGCGAAAGTAAGTGAGGGTGTATGTGTGTTTGTTATTCTTTCGCGCAAAAAGTACTGATCAGATTTCGTTGAAATTTAGCACACAGATTGTCTTATGACCTGGATCAATACATGGGATACTAAAAATCCAAAAAAGTACACACTAAAACAAAAAGAACGAAAAATATTACCGTGAAAGTTAATTATACTTGTCATTATTCATGGATGTAGGTACCAATTACTGTACATTATTTATAAACTTTAAAGCAACCACACAAGTACTCGTAGCTTTTGATTTAGAAACATCGCTACTTTTCTGTAAAATATCGATCGCGTCTGCCCACCGTGAAGTTTCAACGCTCACAATTTTATAATGCAATAAAAAATTTGTCGTCAAAAGGATGGAGTAACAACGGTGTGATTACACCAGATTTAATGCCTTTCAAGCCGCTTTTATGAACAACCTTTGTGGGGTACCTACTTTCATTACCACGTTTTTTCCATCGTTTTCGACTTAAGTTCAGTAACGTTGCAAGCAAAGAACTTTAACTATATTTAAAATCCATTAAAACAGAGGCGAGAAAAATTAAAAGTGAAAAAGCGTATTCAAGACACTTCGGTGTAATTATTTTTAACGGGCAAGCTTTCATACAAAATGAATATTAATTATTTTGAAAAATTCTCCCGCATTTCAACAAAAACTGTTTGTAGCTCACGAAATAACTTCTCTCAGAAAATGTTTTGCTTAGTTACACAATGCGGGCTGTTGTGGACTAGTGTACTGTATTGCTTGAAGCGCAAATGTTTGTGCTTCTCTATAAAATTATCAAAGGGCTGAGTAGTTCTTAAATAAATGTGGCACAACAGAGTCATCGTTAATTGACCATAAGTGCGCGTTAGAATAATACATGGAATAAATCATACATAAGCAACTATTTTATTCTAAGACTTATATACTATACTAGTTTTACACGGACAAAGTTATTATTCTTAAAGTCGCATAGCGTTTCCAAGGAAGGAGAAGCATTCTTGTTATTAATATCGTACGAGTCTCATACTAGACCAGTTTGTAATTAGAGAATAAATTTAAATTTCGAATTTAGTAACACCTATCCATTTTGGAAATCTAATAAATAGATTTAGAATTCATCTAATCTTCAATATTACACCCTCATCTGCACCCAAACATAACTCACTGAGTTACCGCTATTATAGAAAGAAAGAAAGAAAATATTTTATTTCCTTAAAACTATGACACACACAAAGAAAAAAAAAACAAACAAAAATACAAAAATAAAAATAATTATAGCTAACATTNNTAATCACCATATCTCTGTATTCGTATGTGTCATAGTGTACAGGAACAGGCGCCCGCTCAGCATTTTGCCGTGAATTGGCCACGGCCAACCACGGCGCTGATTTTTAGCGAGCCCTGATTGAGTGACTCATGGATCACTCAGTTGGAATGACATCTTTTTCTACAGTTATAAGTATTGGATACCTAAAAGTCATTTTTGAGTAATAAATAGGCACGGATCCCATAATCAATCATCCATTTTATAATTCACATCTCGAGAGGACTGCATCACATAAATATCAGCACGAATTGATTTCAGAAGGTACGGGTTACCGGGCTTATTCACTTACTCAGTCATCTATCTAATTTTGTAGCACTCCTGACAGACTTAACTTGTGTTTAGGTTACATTTTGATGTTGGTGACCTGATGGTGAGTGGTGACTGCCGCCCATTGAATTCTCTAACCAACTTCATATAGAACAGGGGCTCTATATGAAGTCGATCACAGATGCGTTGCTATTTCCGAAGAGTAAGATGGTCGCCTCATATATAAGTGAGCCGGCAACCTCACCCTTCCACCGAAACGCAAGAACTACTTTACGCTAGAAATATGTGGCATAAATATTTTCCGAATGGTATCAGCAAATATAGAGTATAGAAGTACTCTGCGACGCTGAATTAGTTTCCAACTAAAATCAACTTTTTCAAAAACGGCACAATTATAAACGCGAATGCGAATCACAGTTAGACGTGTTACGTTTATTTTGGTACCTTTTTGTGCCTTTTGTGCCTTTTGTGGAGTGCCTGGAATTGGGAGGTTGTTTGGTAAGCACGTAATTAGTACGTGTAGGTGATTCGCTTGAGGAGCAGTTTGCCTGTTTTCATTTCTCAGTCAAATACCGCTTTGAAACGAGTCAATGTGTGTTAGAATGGCAAGTTAGGGCTGACTTATGAAAGCGTGTTTCGGAATTTCTCTGGAGGCTAATTACCTAAAATAAGTTTAAAGTAGTCTAGGTTAGCTTAATCCACTCGTAATTATTGCGAAGCATGCTTTAACTAAACGTAGTAGTACGTAGCATATCATTCTAAAAGAAAATTACGTAGGATATATATGATTAATCTTATATCCTCATTTAGCGATTAAATATTGAAAAAAAATACGTTATATCCGAATAAATATTACGTCAATAAAATTACATCAATTAAAATACACTTGTATAGAATTCATTGCCTTTATCGTCCTTTATCGTTTCACCGCGCAGGTCGATTTCACAGAGCAAAATACAAATATATATTTCAGGTACCATTTATTTATTGTTACAAAATTACAAAAGGATCTGCATCGAAAAATTCGCCCGGGAACTGTTGCATAAATTCATTCCGTTCCCATTCATTGGGACGCCAATAAATGTAAATGGTAAATAGGTATTCGATTTTCCTGCATTTTACCGTAGAAATAAAAGTATCCGGCTCACTAGTCCATTTACGGTTATTGCTCATAAAATATGGTGTATTGAGTTACTTGATTTTTCATATGTACCATTGTCAAATACATTAAAGTTACGGATTAGTTAGATAGAAATAATTCGAGAGTAAAGCAGTTATTTGCCGCGGCAAAAATATTGTCATTCATTGTCATTTACAAGGCATTCCAAATTAACCCGAGGGCCACGAAATATAAGCTTCAAGCGTTATTCTGTTGACGTTGCAAGCGTTAGCGTTGAGCGTAAAAAACAAATGTATACTATTATTTTAAAAAAGCAGTAGAGTTTGTTTGGTTGAACGCGCTAATGTCAGGTACTACTGGTTCAAATTAAAAAATATTTTTGTGTTGAATAGTCCATTTATTGACAAGGTTATAGGCTATATAACATCACGCTATGTTTTGTTTCTTATTTAGTAGTGGGTAAAACCGCAGAGCTAGTGAATTGTATGTCTGATCTTATTAGGCCATTAAATATTTTTGACGACCCGCGTGGCGGAGCGGTGCTGACATGCAGTGGGTTCGATACCTGGCCAGACAGACATCTGAATGAAGAGTTTAGTTTCTGTTCTGGTTCTGCGTATTTGTGTATTTGTCTTTATGTGTCCATCGTACTCACGACACAAAAGAAAATCCTAGTATGACGCTACGAGTGTAAAATGCGTTTTTTTTTACATAAATATTGCTGGAAATTGTAACCAAATTTACTGACACTTGAAATAGAAATTCTTAACTACACTCTAAAACACAGCAATGTGAATAAGGATAATTAAATGTAAGAATACCAACATATTTACAGCTCGAGTCAAATAAAATACACGTACCTAAACAAATTTTCGTATTTTCTTCAACATTTTGTGTAAATAGAAATAAAAATTGTGTGTATAAGTATGGTCTTAAGAAAAAATCTTAAACAATTAATAAATGAATCATAAGCTTTGTTGATTGGAATACGACATCACTCCCGCCGCTCCTCGCGTCAGCCTTGTTAGTTTAGTACTGATAGCATTTTAATCTTTCTTAATTAAAATATAATTCAAGTTAATTTCTGAAAATGCCAAAACCGAGCAAAGCAAATATTAATACTTAATTATTGCTTACTTTCAATCAGATATTTAATTATAAACGGCGCGAATTTTTCGCGTTTGTTGTTTTTCCTATTTACTTTAAAAAATCGTTTGAAAGAGGACAAAAATAATTGAAATAATAATTTAATAAATAAATATTAATGAAACCTACATATAATATATACAAAAAATAACCATCTTAATTTTAGTATAAGGTTTTAATAATTCAAATTTAAGGTACCTATCTAAGTCAATAATGCTCAAAGTACACATAGAAAAGAAAGTCCGGCAAATGACCCCAGTTAAATCACAAAATTCCACCACCCCTAAGTTATAGCCCATAGCCCTATAATATAGCCCATAAAAATTAGCTCTTTGAGCAAAAATGGTGTATAGATATTTTTTGTAAGCAAATATAGTTAGTGACCCCGCCCCAGCCGAACTGCCGTCCTACCACCCCTATTACTGTTATTGTCCATAAAAATTAGCTCTTTGTGCAAAAATTGCGTACAGTTATTGTTTTTCTAACAGCCTTCATTACAGTTAGTTGAGCTAAGTCGTAAATACAAGTTTATTGCGAACAGCGGTTTAATCGTCCGATGTCACGCGGTACCGTTTATGGGCTTACTGGGATTAGCTTGGATGCTGTTATATTTGTAGTAATATATATTGTAAAATAGTAAAATATTTTTTATTATATACAATATAGATGATATTTGTAGAATTAAACACAATGTTAATATATCCTACGGTGAAAATAAAAGGCTTAATACTAAATTTGCATTTGGGGAGTTTCTCAAAGCGTGCGGTTATTAAAGGGATGTAATATTTTTATTTGTGCTTTTCTAGCACGAATTAGAGAAATATTACATTATTATGAGTTCAAGTATTTACCTCAATATGCCGAAATTTTGAGTTCAGTCTCTTTCGTTCTCATTGTGCGACATCAAAATATATTATTTTAGTAGTTTAGGCGTGTTTTTTGACCAATAAAATCCGCACTAATTATCAGGGTAAATATAGTGCGTATGCGTGTAAGTACGATATGTATTTCTTATTATCATATTTTTTACAATATTATAAAGTAGTTCGACCTAGTTCGTTACTGTAGTTAAATAATACAATTCTCCGACTATAAACTATTTTCATTGTTTACATTCACAGTCAGTTGTAGTCATAAATTTAGAATAATTACAATAATATACACTACAAACATAATATATTTCTTTTATGATATTCGCAAAATCCTTCTATCAAACGGAAATCTATCTCTAGCGCTTGTTTTTAATGACTGATGAATTGATGGTATTTTTACAGCGACAACGATCACTCCACTCTCACTCACTCCAGATATCGCTGACAATTTATCACAGTTTCCAAAAAAACATTTAAAATATATTGGAATTTCAGTTTAAAGGAAAGCCTGACTACTAATGTATCAAACATATCTTAGCTGGAACTTTTTTACATATATATGTACCTAACGATAAGGCAGACGGATTACCTGATGGAAAGTTGTCACCGTCGCGTGTGGATACTTGCAATACAAGAAGAGTCGCCAAAGCATCGACAGCTTTGAAAGAGAACTCTCTTTGCACCTTTCTTGAAGAACCCCGTATCATAGCGCTCCGGGAATACCACAGGAGGAAGCTCATTACACATCTTGCACGTTTTAAACGTTGGTACTATGATTTCTACGTAAATTCATTTATATTAACCTTTACGAAACTCACTTCCCTCGTACCCACTTATCCTATGTCCCGCAAAATTACTAAATAAGTACTTATGCATGGAATAGTCGCAATAAAAACCTGAAAAGTCAAGTGGGACCTTTCCGTACTTATTAAGGGTCGATTCACAATATTGGGCTCGTTTCTGGTCTATTTTCTAAAGAAGACGTAGAACTAGTAGCAAAGGAGCATGCAGCCCACGTGATGGTCAGTGGGCAACCACTTACCATAACGTGGACTGCATGACCCGTAATGACCCGTAAGCAACAGATGCGTTGCGACTCCAAAGGACTAAGATGATGATATGAAAACGAGAAATTGTCTGAGTAATTGAACATCGGATATATTTTATGGATAATTTACGCTTTGGCGAAATGCGAATTGACAGTCTGTTTAATTAAATATTATTGGGTATTTAAATAAATATATATCATAAATTATAGTTGGTATAATAGTTCAAAACAATTACATCTTTAATCTTTTATTTTCACACTAATATTTTTGTCAATAATATTTTACTGGAAAAAGTGTTAGATGCTTTCACCATAGTGGCAATAGACCCGTTTTGGGTAACAAAGTCCTCGTAACCGTAAAGGAGAATATTATACATAAGGGAATAAAAGTCCTGTTCCTGAAATTAACCCTTAGAAACGGCAAAAGCATTATATTTTGGAAGAGAAATTGCAAAATGTCATATAATTTTTGACATATTTTGAATGTTACATAAATAAATAGAAGACAATTAAGTTGCGTTGTAGCATTATGGCTGTAGGTGGATAGTATCTGTTCCACTTTTTTGTTCCAATTGTTTTGTAGTTTGGTTTGGTAATAGTAATTACAAAACCTAAGTACAAAATGTCATTTTTTAAATAGATACGTATTTTTTTTGTGGCCACCTAGTGGAACTAGAAGACAAGTAGCATTTTATAATGTTATTATTAGACAAAAATCAGAACCACAAAGGGATCTGCCACCTTCAAAATAACTTTAAACTCTTCTCTTTATTGTCACGATTGGATTGAACATACAAGATTGGAAAAAAGCACAGAAAACGTACAAATCAAGGGGGCGTTGCAATATATGTTAAAAATGTATACGATATAATATAATACAAAAGTGTTCGTTCATGTACTTTATTATTTTTGTAATATCTGCTCTAATGTAATAGACGTACAAAATTGCCCTCTCCACAATAAGCATGAGTCATATTGTTATTTGATGTTACATATTGCTCATTCTCAAAATTTAACTGTGTAACAAAGAGTAAAGTGAATGAAAACGTTATTTTCCGTGTTATTGCGTTATGTAGAGCTCCGTCAGTAAAAGCAATTTCATTCGCATATAGTTTAAATTATGTTGTTTGACATTTTAGGCTTTGTTTTTTTGTCTACATACATTTAAGTGGCAGATATATGCCATGGCAGACAACAGTTTATTCTTCTATACAAAGTATATTGACGTATTTTTTGTTTATTGGATTGAAGTAACAAACTAGCATACAATCCACCTGATGATAAGTGGTCACTGCCGTTCATGGACACTGCCGCTCAAATAAGCCACTTAATATAGAACAGTGGATGTATTTAAAGTCAAGCACAGATGATTAGCTACTTCCGAGGACTAAGATGCCTATCGCATATGAAAGTGTGGCGACAACCATACCCTCTTACCGAAACGCAAGAATTGCTTCACGCTAGAAATAGGTGTGGAGGCAGTACCTCACTGGTTGAACCACACTCGTTCTACTACCTTGCAAATCTATTTTATTCGGGACTTTTATACACCTATGCAGGATGCTAAGAAAACTTTGATAGCGTGATTCAGAATTCAGTGACGCCATCTCTTGATGAGTTGCGGGATAAAGACTAGAAACAAGTACGAGCGTTTCAACTGACTTATTAGCTAGGTTATATCTAAGCTTCTGTACTCCCACACAAACAGGATTATAGTTTTTCTCGATATCTCCTATGACTAAACTACCCAAATGGAATCTTGACCTCTGACCCAAAAAGGTCGGCATTTCTATTTCTTTCTTTGAAATTTCTTGCCAGTTGTGCTGTTCCCCAGAGGTCTCTGACTATTTTATATTTCTAGTGGTATTTAGTTAGTCCGAGAAGTTTGTACCCATCAGGGACACCAGTCCCGCGCGCTTTTGGCCTCGATCTTCTCATATTACATCGTCTCCAACGGAGTCTGCTTAATTTGTTTTATTTTGTTTAATTTTATTACGATATTTTATTTAATTTTAAGATATTATTAAAAAGCTTCATCGATCTGTCAGTTTTAACTTTCTCGTAGTGTAAACAAAATCTGAACAACGGAAGCTTCTTCTTATATCCGGTACACACCATCCAGTTTACTAAGAACCCCATATCATGTACTACTATTAGAGCGAAAATTTCAAATTTAAATTTCGCTGTCATTTCAACCTAAAAGCAAGGAGCTTGTACGTTGAAATGACTTCGCTTCGCTTAATATAAGGATCGATATTTTTTAATTTGTTTACTAATCTGATTGATGTTGTATTGTAAGGTTTTTTTAACGAAATCAATATGAAATAAGAAACTAAAAATACATATGAAACATCAAATTAGTATTTTAATCCGAAATGGTATAACTCGATTACTAGCGGCAGTAGAGCCCCTATACCTGTTTCTTCCTTCTTACCTGTACCTTCTGCAACAATGGTAAAGATGCTAATCTTATGTTCTTCACAGAAAATTTCTTTTTTAAGGCATTTCATATTGATTCTCAGGAATATCTATATTAATTATTACGTATTTATATTGTATATTGAAGATTGGGCGGCACAAACCACTTAACATCAATGTTTAGTACCGGTATCAACCTGTATTTAAGTTACATAAATTATTATTGTGTTTTTCACTAATCTATTTAATAAACTAAAAGTAAGAACAATAAAATAGAATAAACAAATCCGCCCTACGATGCCGCAATCTTTTTACTAACACAAGGGGCTCCAGTAATATTGGATGTACCGCTAAGTGATATCGAATATTTTTGTTACCAACACGATCTGTCTTCGCATAAGTTTTGTTCTGTTCGGTGTTTTAACACAATTTGTATAAAGTTACACATGCGAACTTTCCCTCACTTTTTAACGCATTTTTTCTACTAGATCCATCTATTCGCCCCTTGAGGTCCACTGATGGACATAGGCCTTCCTTTAAATGTTGGTTTGACTGAGGTACATGCGTGTTAGTCACCGTTGTGGATGTTGATGTGATGTGAAAGATGCTGCTGCCTATAGATAAAATAAATAAGTACGCTTTCTGCACTCATAGCCCCACACAGTTTTCTCCTGTGTCGTGGGTGTCATGGATACACAAAGACGAATACACAAACACGCAGACCCAGATCAGAAATCTAAATTCATAATTTAGATGTCTGTCTGGCCGGAGATCGAACTCGAAACCTACTGAGCATCAGACCCGCATGGTGACCGCTCCACTCCGCACGCCTCCCTTGACGAGAGGGGGGGAGGGAGGTTAGTTTATTCAAAACCACCATCATACAGCACAGAATAGAATTACTGAAATTATTGCGAGGAAGTCTTATTTGATATATAATATCTGAAAGTACAGCAAACATGTAAAGATATTGATGATACTACTGATATAAGACTATTACTTAACTTTTAAAAAGTTTTCTTATTTTTGAAATGCCTACGTCTAGCCTTTCGCTTTATTTGATCGAGTATGAACTTATATATCTGTATTAATATAATACGTGAAAATGGGTGGAACAGATACTAAAAACTACATATTTCCTACACTACATGGTTAAAAGTTATCATACACTATTATGATAGCAGGAAGCGCTTTTAAAACACGTCCACTATACGACAACAACTAATAAACTAACTTCATTAAATAACGTGCTACAAACTTGTTCATTGAGTTCTCAAAGATGATGGTAAATAACTATGCACTATAGAAAAGGATGCGGTATTTATATTTTATTTTTTTGTCCACTTTGTATACTAACATAGGTTAAGTCATTGTATACTAATACTAATTATGGACCTAGGTTCGAAATAAATTTATTATTATTTATTTGCAAGTTCTACTTTTCCACAGGTAAAGCTGGTAATATTTGCAACATTTACGGGAAAATCAAGTAAGTGTTGCAGTGTTTATTGGAAAGCTATTGTTTGAATGACATTTTGTGAACTTACTTCCTTTTCATCTATTTGCATGAACTTGCTCACAATTCTTCAAGTATTTAATATGGCTGCTTTTTGTAAGGGTATATATAGGGAGTTAAACCGATGAGTTTTAGGCTTTGATGGAGATGGTAAGGTATCACCCCGGTGGTAGAAAGGACAATTGAGACAACATAAACTCTATTTTGCTTCCAGATTTTCGCCACTTCTTCTTTTAGATCTACATATTTGTTCATTTTTTCAACTATTGTCTTCTGAATGTTATGAGTATTTGGGACTGCAATATCTATCAGGTAAGTAATTTTATTTAATTTATCTTGTAAAATTATGTCCGGTCGATTATATTATTATCTGTAAGTATAGCACGATCATAATAGAGTTTATGAGAGGTGTTTTCTATAAGAGTTTGGGGAGTATATTTGTAGTATGGTGTGTTTGTGTTCTGTATGAGGTTATGTTTTAGTTCTAGATTTTGGTGAATTCTGTTAGTGACGTGGTTGTGTCTGTGTGTGTAGTCTGTTTGAGTGAGATTGGTGCATGCTCCTGTAATATGTTGTATGGTTTCAGGTTATGTGTGGCATCTATGGCATTTATAATTTTTATTATTATTATTATTATATATCTAGCTGGCATTTTTCTCCGTTCCTTCTTAAATAGCTATACATAGCATTTTTGTACTTTACTAATTACCCGAATGGATTATATTAGGGAAATTAGATACAGAATTATCGATGACGTGGCTTAAGCCAGGGTGAAGTTGAGTCATGACGGAAGTCCAAATTCAACACTGATGTGACCATTTGGCTGGGAATCGTGCGAAAAACTCGTGAAAAAGAACCAGTAAGAGATTCATTGCTGGTTGTGGAGTGGCAAAACATTTGTGATGGGTTACAGGTAGAAAACCCGTTCTAGAAGTTATTATTTTAGTTATATAGAATTATGTAAGTTATTTAAGTTCTACGGTTATAGAAGACCATATGCGATAGTGTCATTTACCATCAGCTGGTCTGCATGTTTGATTGCTACATCAATAATGTTAAAAATTGTTATCATTTGCAGTAAAAAGTTACTCGATTTCATCAATTGTTTTATTTATTTATTATTATTGTTTTAAATCTCCTTTGAAAGTATATATACATACAATAAATATTTTCTAGTAAGGGTTAATTGACGAACGTACGAAAAACTGCTTGTAATTCTTTATCATAAGCTATTTCTATTAACTTATGATAAAGAGCACGATTGAGAAAAAATGAGTGATTTGTTATAGATCGACTTCTAAAATTGATTCTATTATTATCGACGCCATTAATTTATTTTGAAGCTTTAAATCAATAAGGAAATTTATTACCTAAGAATTTATGTAAGTCACATTGTGAAGCAATATTTCCAGTAGCGGGACCTGGGCCATTTATTTAATTTTGATATTTTATTCTTTATACTTATTATCTTTGTATTTTTTCTTATTCTTTGTACTTTTTCGGCTTTACGTCGAAGATTATTTCAGTTTTAAGAGATATAAATTTCAAATATCTTATCCAAATATTATTTTCTATCATCCCGGTATAAGCTTGGTATATTTTGTAGTGTGGGAATAACACCACCTGAAGTTGTGAAGTTTGGCGAACTTCATCGGAAATTGAATTTTATTAACACACTGAATATTAACATAATTATCGTCCAACAACTTAGAAACTCTAAGCTTAGTTTAAATATTAACTCTAATTATTTTGTATAAAATACACATTGTTAAATTAGAGATTGGATTCTTGTATAAATTCATAATACAAACTTTTGGATCCGTATATTGGACTATTTCTCCGTATTATATCTCTAATTTTATGCCTTTTTTGCTGTGCATGTGCGAAGTGCACACACATGTTTTGTTTTTATTTATTATTTTGTTATACATTTTTCTCTCTGCATTTACCAGGTTATATGAATTAACACTGTCACAGCCAAGTGTTGATCCAGATTGGTGATGTTGTTTTGATATACTGTATTATTATCAGAATCTTATTGACGGAACTTTCGGACTATTCGACATGTATTAAGTATTGCAGCTTTCTGTAATGCAAGGTATGTAAATTTTGGGAGATTATTATTTATTATTATTTTTTTAAATTTTAAGTCCTTACAATACTTACATTTTACTTAGATGAGGCCATTAGATATTTAAATTATTGACTATAGGCCAAAAGACAAAGACATAAGAAGTTCTAAACAATGACTTCTAAATGCAACATGGTAACAACACGGGTACTGTTTGATTCAGAATTATTACGAAGTAATATTTTATTCATACGTCTCCTTTATAATTAACGATAGAATTTTATTCGTAGCCTTGAACTATGAAATAACAAATTGAATATTCAAAGTAAAGCAACGCCCTGGAAAGCCCTAATCCCTCTAAGCGGATGTATTAGACCAAAAACGAATGGATTAGACGTATTTTTGGGGATTCCGGTCCGAATACAAGGATTAGTTTCAGCCGCTAAAGCATTTCGCAAGGGGTTAAGATACTAAACTTGATGGATTTCACAAGAAATTAGTGAGACTGATCTAATAATTAACTGACTTGGTTTAATGGATTTGAATGAAGAAAATCTACATTTATATAGCTTGACTGATACTCTGTTAAGTACAATGCAACTTATATGTCTGCTGGTCGTGTCGTTACAACTACCACTTAGCATTAATTTTACAGGGCCTACGAAACACAATTAGAGATGGGAAGCTGTAGGTAGCTGTTAGTGGTGGCGTAATTAACTAGTAACAGCAACGTTGGCGAGCCGCGTGAAGCGAGCAATGTTGGAGCTAACGACCTGACCTGGTAAGGCTTCGTTTACAGTAGATGTTTTTTCGGTATTTATATGTATACTTTGAGTAAATAGTGAATAATATCGAAAACAAAAGTGTTTATAATTCTAATTGAGAGTACTCCTTGCTTTTCGATTTGCAAGCAGGTAAAACATTGCATAGAATATTTGTATTTTATCATAATATCTAAATATACATATGTAAATGTATCTCTACACGCACATATGTCTATATGTATATATATAAAGTGAAAATTGTTCTTAAATAGGAATTTAGGTACTCGAACATCAATTACAATTATTTTGAAATCATAAGTCTCTAAAAATGCGAATAACTCGTGTATTGTAAACACAGTATGTTAATTCCAATTTTGAAGGTGGTAGAGTTCTACCACCTTCAAAATTGGAATTAACCAATACACCTCTTTGCGGTTCGACTTCGGAAGCACCACCGCCACACCTGTTTCTGCCTAATAACAGCAGTTTTATGCACTGCTGTGTTCTGGTCTGAAAGGTGTGGTAAGGGAGACAAACTTTTTCGAGGCATTCTATACATTCTAAGGTTGATAACAGATGCCCATGGGCAGCATGCTCGTTTGCTACTTCCATACTTAAAAAAAAATAAAGACATGAAATAAAACCACTCATAAAACTTTTCGTGGTAAAATGATTATGTTATATAAAATATTAAGAAGAAAATAATGCGTTTATTGAACATTTACTTTCTTCATTCATAAACAATCACCGAAGTGAAAAGAAATTGATCAGTTCAATACAAACTTCATGTATTGCTGCATTCAAACATAGTTCCCATTACACTGGTAACGATATTAGGTGGTCAGGGCCAATATCCTGTTGTCTTGTCCAATTTGCGGTTATTCTAGATGAGATTGGAATCGTAATGATATTTCAGGTGTTAACAACAATTGGACTATATTAATAATTTTGCTATTTGGTAATACCGAACGCAATAGCAAACATGTATGAGTGTATGTGTGATGTCTCCTCGTGGATGTTTTGTAATAAATATCGTGGAGAGGTTCATTAGTAAACTTAATAATAATTAGTAACTTAATTTAGTCGATTTTTGGGTTACAAATACAATGTTGATAGCACAAAATTGATATCAAATTTTCTAAAATAAGTTTACTACACCAATGCTTATTAATAAAAAAGAAATAGATTTATTAAAATAATGTTATAGGCTAAATGAGTGTTGACCTAAGTCTGTAACATTATTGTCATTGACCATCAAATTATGGAGAAGTTTTCTAATATATCAGTTTACAAAAGCCGTATTATTTTCCAGATTTAGAAAACGGCAGTCATTTCGGCTTCTAGTTCTTGATGTTGAAAATTAAACCGAAATTATCAATGTTATGTACAGAACAATATACCTGGTTTAACTTTACATGTTGTTTGAAAAAAACGCACACATTGATCGACAAATCGCGATAGGATTTAGCAATTATGACGTCGGCCAGCATTATGAAAACACTGAAATCATGCAGGCTGGAAACGTTACAAAACGGTATTAACGTTGAATATACTATGAATAATTTCACCAGATGGCAATAATAGCTTTCAGGATTATGTGTTTTATCTCCTATGCTTGGTTTAAGTTGAAAGAGATCTGTTGTCATAATAAACATCGCATACAAAACCATGTTTCTGTCGTACGTCATATACTCGTATTTCTACTTAATGGATTTTTAACACTGATATTTACTACAGATTAAGAAGTAATTTTATAATAAATATTTTTTTTGCCTAAATTATTTACAATAGCATACCTATTATTAATAATTAAGGGGCAAAATTCAGTTGTTAGTTTTCCTTAGTAATTACTAACTAATTAACACGCATTTATATATTTAATCAACCAAATGATTGGAAGCAAATTTCGCTTTAAATTAGATTCGTAACGCTAATACTATTCGTAATTTTAATTGTTACGGGTACTCACGATATGCGGTTTTTTAATTTCTTTTTTGCTGATATTTCGACCCAGTTACATGGATCGTGGTCACTGCGGTGGCGGAGAGAAACCGCTAACAAGCACTAGCTAGCTAGCTAGCTAAGATTAGCCTATCTACCCTACGTCTAGTTCGTATTTCTTTTTAGATTCCATAGCACGAAACACAAATACTAACAGTATCCTTACGCACCAAACTGCATTATTTGTGATTTACATAAACTAACCCCTGGATTCCACGTTTGCACTAATTTAAAAGCGTCTTCTCTGTTAAAGTTCTTAGGATAGTTTTTTAACCCCCGATTTTAATTAAAATTGTGCTACATTATCGCGGCGGGGTTAAGCACTAAGTTAAGAGACTAGATCCCCACCTAGCTAAATCGTCACGTTCATAGGCTTAACAATTTAAATATCTAGTAAATGAATAGATAGTCAATCGAATAAAAAGTCTGACTAAGTCAAGCAGTACCCCTCCGCCGTGACGTTGTAGCACAATTTTAACGCGCAAATGTTAAAAAAATAAAATAAAAAAAAAAGTGGAAAAGTAATAACGCTCAGCGAAGATCACCTGAGGTTTATGCAATTCGATCCAGTGGTTAGAACTGGAATTAAGAACGAGTTCAGCTATCGCAGATTTCTTCGGGTCATTATTATTGACTGCACTGCACTGCGCTGCGTTCCTTAATACGTTGTGAAATGGCTCGTTTTGTCTGTCCAATGTAACAGCTGCGGCTACTGCTACAGTCAACTTTATAAACCCCGGGACATTGATATGGTCTTGTATATGGTATACACCCGTAACATTAAAATTTATCGATTCCGCGATAATATTAGTCTAAAATTATATATTTGTGATTATATTAAATTTGGTCTAGACATTTTCATTTTTTTCTGCTAATAGCTTATTAATTTAAATGCATGCTTAGTAAAATATTAAAATTTCCACTAAAAGCTTAGTAAGAGTACATCTGCATGTTTATTACTGATATTGGAATAGTATTGGAATTTCTTTCTTTCTAATTTTCTGCCAGAAACCTGTCACTTACACCAAGCAACAAGAACAAGCAGCAATAAAATTTGGTTTATGAAACATCTATAGGGCTGTATTATTCCAAACAAAGCGTATACCTATTTGTTGAATTTGAATTGGATTGTGGAATATGGATATCTAGGGTATGAAGTCAGATTAGTTGTAGATTGGAGGTAATTGCCTCGTTATTGTGATATACAGGTGGTGTGATTTACTTTCACTGATTGGATGGAAAGGCTCCATATTCCTAAATTTGTGATCCAAAATGCGCTTTTGGTGTCTATTAATTTACATATAATTTAAATGAGAATGCCCCAAACTCGTTTTAATTTCATTAAAATCAATCAATTCTATAAAATCGTATGACACTATGAAGTTACGTTATATTTTTTATGCCGGGCGAAATTTCTGGTCACAGTTTAAAGATTTAAAGATTTTTGTTGGTATTAGATATTATATCTAGATATTATATATTATAACTTAAAGTGAAGTAAAGGAAAGTCCAGTTAATTTTATATAGGATTGCAGTGAGTATATATTATAACATCTGCAACCAAACTTCGGTAGGAACTTGGTCGCAGACCGAATGCAAATTCCGTCAACCTGGTAACACAACGCCAATAACAAGGGTATTGCTCCACAACCAATCAGCATGCCAGCCATGGAACTGGGCTCTTCGTGTTTATTCATGAATAGTTCTGAATAGCCACAGAAACACTACATCGTAATAGTAAATTCTCCAATACGGAAATATTTTTACGGTTTTTTATTTCTTCTTGCCGACTTTTTTTTTATTAGATTGAAGTAGCAAAAGAGCCTGCAGTCCACCTGATGGTAAGTAGTTACTGCCGTCCATGGACATCTGTAAGCGACTTCACATAGAATTGGGGTTCAATCTGAAGTCGATCACTGATGCGTTGCTGCTCCCGAGGACTGAGATGGTCGCCTTATATATAGGTGAGCCGGCAACTACAAAACGGCAACGACCCAGTTGCATGGATCGTTATAACGGCAGAACCACGATCACTATGATCACGATTTCGCAGTGACCACGATTCATGCAATTGGGTCGAAATATTGGAAAAATAAATTACAGAGTACCGGGATCAATTTTGCGACATAGTTTTGCTCGAAAAATATTTCGCTTATAACAAATTTAGCTATGCCAAAAAACATGATTTGTCATCAAAAATAACACATATCAAATTTATATCCTAATGACTACAATATCCAAAAATTATTCAGTTTTTTATGATAACTTTATTCTCAACCAGAAAAAAATGTTTGGAACCATTTTTTTCTGAATATATAATTACAGTGCTTAACTCTCATTTTAGTATTATATATGTATGATTATCGATTTATATAAACATTTACGAAGCCATAACTCTTTGGAGCTCGCTGCAACATCACCACTTTACACCTATTTACGCCTTATAGTGGCACAGTAGGTAGCGCTATTGTGCTCTGTTTCTTATGTAAATGTAAGTCAGTAAGAAGTAACAACTTAGTTATGATCAATATTTAGCAAGATATTCTGTATTCAGTAAAGACATGCGAAAATTTTCAACAAATTCTCATCAAAACAACTCTGCCGTTTGCAATAAATTTTAAAGTGTCAAAGCAGTGAAATAGTCAAGTTTGATAACATAAATGTAGTGAGTGCGAAAGAACATTGCACACGAAACGCGACCAACATAGTTCACTCACTACTAAACCAACTACTGCATTTAGATTTGCTTTACAATGTAAATTGTACACGACTATATAGAAAGCTGGCTTTCAAGGAAAATTCAGTCCTTCCACTTGCCTTTCATTCCGCCACAGAATCGAAAACCGTATTTCA
>MOOZ01001074.1:860999-876408 GCA_002930495.1 Cecropterus lyciades
TATTTACTGCGTTTTTTCTTTTACTGTAAAGTAACTTGCTTAGTCGAGTCTGAGCAGTATACATAATGTATGTTTGTACGGAGATGGTCGGCAGTGATGGATGGGCGTGGGAGAGCGATGCTCGTCCGCGCCCGACCTTCGCCCTGCCTCCTCTGTCACACCGCACATTACGTTAATGAACTACTTGTAGGGCTGGACTTTGCTTTGGTTTATGTAACCATACTTCTATGTACATATATCTATAGTAAATAGGTTTCATGAAAATGATAAAATATAGCATACGAGTATAATCGTTGATATTCATTATCGAAAATAATTAGCGACTTCTCTGGGTTTAAAGTGTTTATATGAATCAAGTTTAGAATAGTCACACATAACACGAAGGCGATATAAGGAGATTACGTCTTAAGTATAAAAAAGTGTACAGGTGTAAGTGTACAGTCTACAAGAAATATATATTTTTTATTTATCGCTGAACACTTCAGTGATCGTTGAACCTTCCTTAAGAATCCTTATCTTAAGTCCATGTATTTTTGGGTAGATTATATTTATTAATCAAAATATTATGTAATATGGAAACTCTACTTCATTAACACGTAGAATCAGTAGTTCGACCTGGGAGGTACTACAGCCGCAATTATATCTAGGATGCTTAGAAGTGGCAACTGTAACCACTTACCATTAGGTGTACTACGTTCTCGTTTGTATTGTCCCTAAATCTTATAAAAAATAAACTTTTTTAGCATCTTCATTTATATTTTTTTAGCGTCCACGTTCTAACTTTTCCAATCTCAAAGCGTTTATGGGCGTAAAAATATCTGACGCTTTTAAATGAATAAGATTCCGCTCGGGCGCTTCAAAAATTGAATCTTGTTACGCGCAGTACAAAGATCAATTCCAATATCATTTCCCTTGTACTTTAGAAAAGCAATTAGAAAAGGAAAAATTGGAGGTGTATTTTCAGAGGAAGTGATTTCGTTTTAGAAAAAAGGTGAGGGTTTGAAGATGCACCCCTTGTTCGTCTGCTCGAATGATATTAAGCGGAGTAAACTTGAGACATGCGATGATGTAAGAAGGATAAGATTGGTTACTGGAAAAACATAAAGTACCATAGTAATTATTGAAAAATGTTTATTTAACAAGAATAATCCAAATGATATTAGATACGATTATAATTCTCTGAGGATTTATTGTAATGAGTTTTACGAAGAAGTAAATAACGTGTTAAACACTGAAAAAAAAAACCACGACCAAGAATGCCGGAGAGCTCTTCGTAAAATTCTGTCATTTTCTTTTTATTATATTGATTTGTTGCAGACTAAAATGCAGTCGACGTGTTAGTACCCACTGCAACCTGCGAACATCTGTTATCTACCCTAGGTAAGATTACCTACAGTTTTACCTAAAACTAGCTACAGATGCTATGCTACCTTTGCTGTGCTGCCCCCTGAGGACTATGTTGAAATGTTTCGGAAAAAGTATTTAATACGGCTACGTTTATCTCCGGATATCTCCGTGATATCTCCGTGGTACCTCCGGAGTTGAACCATGCATGGTTCTACCTCCTTCAGATAGCTAACATGGAAAAGGAATTGTGGTCGGTCACTGAGGTAGAAAACTGAATGACAAATTTACGTATCTATATTGAATATTTATATATTATTTTGTTTTTTATATTTAAAATCCATGTCACTCGCAATGCGACAATGAGTCGTATGACACGATTTGTGCTTAACTATGAGTTTTTATAACTATAAAACGCACACTACAATTATCTAAGTATCTTTAAAAGGAAAACATAAGTAATATCCATATAACACGAGCCTTGTAGCAAGGTAATGCGGCCAGAATGACAGTTTGATTCACTTAGCTCGCGTTACATAGTATAAACGCGCTGTCAGCCAAGGGGTCTCCGGTCGTAACAGTTGGGTTACTCTACAAAGTGACGAAGTTTCTTACATCAAACGTTATAATTTGTATTTTGCATCGACGTGTGGCAGACAGACAGAAAGTATTGCTAGCAGGTTGTTTGAGGTAATTCAGCTTAGTGTCTAGAAATAAGAGTGACGTGAAACCCACCTATCACTAAATGTCCCAGGGATGAATTCTGAGTACAACATATCTTGATTTTATGCATCTTAGGTTTACAGTATACGACAGATTTGCAAGCGGGTCAACCTTCTTAATCCGTGGGATTGGTAATCCACCCGTGATTATCTTTTGCAAGAATTAGGTGCATGCAATCAATTGGTACGTGCTTGTAAACTTTATTCTAATACAGAAAAAATAGAGCATGTTGTCGATCTGTAATGTTTTAATTGGGGTGTAAAGGGTTCAAACATATCGTTGTCGATTTATACTAAAGTACGAGTATATGCGAACTTAAATGCTATTTATCAGAAACAATACACTACTGCGACGATGAGCTGATTGGTATGATAAAGTTGACATGAAATGATTTATACGAATAAAATGTGAAGACAATACAGTAATTTTAGTTCTTTCATCCAGTCAAAATAGTTATTTGATATACTTAAATATATTATACGTCCTTATTAAAGCGATAATTATAACCTTTAGTAACAGTAGATTTCGTCAGCAATCTTATAATTTAACATTTACGAAAATGAGACCTTAGGACATTTTTTATTGTATTTTGCTCTAGACTCACCGTTGCTTACTGGTCAACGAATAAAATGGTTTATTTATCCGCAACGAGCAATAGAAGTCCCTTCAATATCCCGCTACAACTAAACGCCTACATCCTATGCGGTGTCCACAATATCGGCGCGCCGCGCGGTTTCGCAATTTCGCCGCCAGTCCGCGCTGTCCGCAGGCCATGGCTGGTATTACGTGTTTGGGGTATGGTTTCTATTGCTATTCCTTTCAAATTCAAAAATTTAATTAAAAATCACTTAAAAAAATATACAATTTAATTTTTCATTAGCACGATATATGAAGTATAATAGGTACGTAGTTGTAAGTTAGGTTGTTAGGTTTTTAATAACGAGCCATTATTTACGGAACTTTTATAATTACTATATAAGACTCTAGATTATTTAAGCTATTTATTGCGCATTGTAAGAAAAAATTGTAGAAGTATTTTCCATATCCCGCTGCATCTAAACCTACATTCTATGCGGTGTTCACAATATCGGCGCGTCGCGCGTTTTCCAATTTTGTCGCCAGCACGCACTGTCCGCAGGCCATGGCTGGTATGATTACATATATGCTGGTACAGGGTATGATTTCTATTACTATATCAATTAAAATTCGCAAACCTTCTTTTTTTTCTCTCGTAGTTGTATGTTGGGTTAGCTACGTTTTGAATGTCGAACCATTATTTCTGGGACATTCTTAATCACTTTATAAAGCTCTAGATTATTAAATATATTGTGGTGGTGGTGTGGTTGCTGGTTCACTTATATATGAGTCAACCATATAGTTCTCGGGAGTAGCATCGCATCTTTGAACGACTTCAGATAGAACCCTTGTTTTATTTGAAGGTATTTACAGACGCCCATGAGCAGTAGTAACCACTTACTTAAAATTAAACGCTTTCTACACTCATAGCCCCACAGTAAGATTTTCACCTGTGTCGTGGGTGCTATGGACACACAAAGACGAATACACACCCAGAACAGAAATCTAAACTCATCATTAAGATATCTGTCTGGCCGGGGATCGAACCTGGGGCCCACTGCTTGTCAGACCGGTATGGTGACCGCTCCACCACGTGGGTCGTCATTTACCATCTTACCACCACTTACCATCAAAACTGCATCCTAGTTTGCTACTTCAATATTATAAAAAAGAATTGAAATATTTGTGGTATAGATGAAAGATTTATTTTAGGCCTGTAATACCTAAATAATTAAAAAAAAAACTATTTTAAGATCCATATATTAGGCATAAAATATCAATAGTTTGATTTATATAAAAGAAAAAGGTTTGTAGAGCAACTACATAATAAACTATATACATATTTCGCCAGTTCACAAAAATATGAGGCAATCATCTTAGTCCTTGGGAGTACCAACGCATCTGTGATCAATTTCAGATGGAACCTCTGTTGTATATGAAGTCGCATACAGGCCCAGGCGGCAGTCACTTACCATCACGTGGATAGCATACTCGTTTGCTACTTAAATCTAATAAAAAATATTGTACTTTTCCAATAAGCCATAGCAACCGTTTGACGATAGCACGACACGTAATACCCGCTAGTCAGTGTCCGCAGGCGGGGATCGTTGAAATCCGTCAGCCGTGAAATCCTTTGGCTTAAATCGCTTAAGCGCTTAAGCAACGCCTCATCGCCACACAGCCTTTATTTGTGGCGCTTTTTGCACGCGTGCCAAATGAAACCCTTACACTTTGTGCCCTTTCAAACAAATGGTCAGGATCAAATCGATGCTCATTTCGTTTTACTGTTAACATCTAATTTGATTTTGTTTCAATGGGTTTCCATTTCAAAGGGATATGTTCGTTTTAATCTATTCATAATAATTGTGCATCATTTGATTTCTGATCATGTTAATGTATTGTAATTGTATCGGACATGATTGTATACTATACTTATTTTTGCATTAATTATCGAAATAATTGATTTTGTATGTAATGCAATTTAAATATAAAGTTAGATTTTTATTATTATTGACATTACCCTCAAAGTTTCTCAAGGAGACCAAATTAGAATTAAATTAAAAATTAATAAAACCCCCAACAATTCCAGCGAGTTTATTTATTTTAATTATAGAAATATTACATTTGCTCGTTAAAATTGTACTACAACGTCGGGGCGGAGGTACTCCTCCGCCCTGACGCTTAACTAAGTCAGAGCCGTTATTCGATTGACTATCTATTTACAATTGTTGCCTGTTAATGTGACTATTATGCAGTCATACGATATGTTTTATTTTAGCTAGGTAGGTATGTCTAAGCTTAGCGGTAGGCCGCCGCGAATTTTTTTTAATGATTTTAATAAAAAATGCTTAAGAACCAGCGCTTGGAAACCTGCTTTCTAACAAAATAGACCGCATCTAAATCGGTTCACCCGTTTAGGAGCACAGACAGACACGCAGACAGATAGACGCACCGGCAAAACTTATAACACCCCTCTTGTTGCCTCGGGGGTTAATAATGCTAAATAACGCGAAGAAATAAAGAACAATATCTCTCGTAGTATAATTTTAAATTATTCTCTTACAATTCACACGCGACAGAAGTGATACTTATTATTAATAAATAATAAATTTCCTGAGTATAAAGGTATTAAGAGTTTTGTTTTTTCAAAAATCGCCTAAAACAGCAGCCCATAATTGGACATCTTATTTTGTATATACCAAACTTGAGCTCTTTACAAGGTACGAAATAAAATCGTTAGCATGATTTAGAAAGCGATACAAATAGATGGTGCTCCTTCTAGTTATAGCGCTGACACTCTCTTTCGTAACGCATTTTCGTTTCCCATTTTCGAATTTCAACGATTCTAAAGAAGTGATAAAATATCTAAAATATTATTCCACGAAAAAATGAAAGAAATCAAAACGAACATGTATGGAAGACTGAGCATAACTATGTTCGATCAGCTTAAAACAGTCTTAATTTAAAAGTTTACGGTAAAGATTCTATAATTTATATTTACAGCGATTCTACCGCAGCCTCTTGGCCCACTTCGGCCGTGATTACCGGAGTTGGCACCCGTTCAAACACTCCGGTTACTCGGATTCACCTTATTCAGGTTATCTGAGAAAAATAGTACGAATCTTACAAAATTTGTACAGCTATGTAATTGTATGTTTAAAATCTCATAGTATTGTTTATTGGAAAGTCTTTATGCTTATTGCTTACAGTCGATATGTTTAAGAGTATCGATTGACGTCTACAGGATATTTGCAAGTAAGCTTTAACGGGGCGGAATATGATATTTTACATATTTTATATAAATTAAATCTTTATAAACTACCTTTTCAGAAAGTTGCCAAATCATGTGATATTTTTACTTACTACACTTCTCAGTGATTCCATTCTACATATTAAGAAAGTCCGTCCGTTTTCCGACTCTCCCCTAGTGTGATGCCCTCAGGCTTTTCCAGGGCATGTAACCCCTGAGCTTCGTCCCGTCTCTAGAGGTACGTAAGTTCCGCTGCAGAGCTTTATCGGAAACTTTACTCGATCAATGGTGCTTTTATTATTCTGAGGATTAAACTGCTACGATCATTTAAGTAAATCTATCTCATCAAAGTATTTCAATCATATTTAATACTATATTTATTCATCTGCATGTAAAAATGGTTGGATTTTAATATATTTTCAATCCTTTCCATTTTATTTTGTAGTTTTGGTTTAATGCCATTTCAAAAACACAGAAAAACAAACAGATAAAATGATTATTTGCAAACTGAAAACCTGAACACATATTTTACAAATATATGCAATTTACACACTCAGGGAATTTTATTTTTGTTATACGTATGGGTGAATTTTAGTAGCGTCGCTGTGTTAACATAACACAGAGTTCCATCAAAACATGATTAATATAATACATATATTTCATTTCTTGCCACTTTTCCGTCATTAAATCGTTAATACCTCATCTTTGCACACCATTCTTCGTAGTATTGGAAATTGTAGCAAATGATTAACTTCACATAAAGAATTGTTGACAACTCCTGGATTGAAACATTTGATAGGTTTGTTACATTACGATATTTATTGTTATTGAAGCTTTTAACCAGTTCAGCTTCTCCCAAAAATAAACTAATACGAATCAGCCGAACACTTAAATTAATGAAATCACTCAACCTCATGAAACACCGTGTTTCATAATGGCAATAAAATAGATTCAGTGATATTGGTACACTAAAAAAATATGAGTCGCGTCACCCCATTGAATGTCACTAACATGGGGCTAGTCCCACTGGACTGGATGCAATTTAAAACCCATCAATATGGACTAATGGACAAACTTTCCGCCTTGCATCGCAATTACACTAATGTGATTATTTCTTCGCGCTCCACACATACAGGCGTAAAGGGTATCTAGCGAAAACTATTATTAATACCAATATTTTATATCAAATGTGGAATGAAAATGGCTATTACTTGTTCTTTTTTCTGCTTAAAATCTGCTTTTATGAAACAATACCCTTTCTTGCTTTACAGAAAATGTGATTTTGTGTATTCTTTTTTATCTTCCAATATTTTATTAATCTTTTAAAACCAATAGCCAATAGTATACATAAGCACATAAATGACAGTGAGACACTTCCAGTAGCTTTCGCTTTGATCCCATTACATCACATTATAACACGGGTCTGGAGGGTTTCTGCATCTGTATCTCTATAGCACAACCCTCTCACTCTCCATGGGAAAAGAGGGGCTGACGCTATTGTATGGCATGATCATATGGAAAATCAATCTTTCTATACATCACCCTAGTAATTAATTTTTTCAGCAACTACATATAATCCATCAGCCTTTTGGAGTTCACTCCTAGATATAGGCCTTCGTTAATTGGAATTTTTGTCAATAGTCATCGCGCATTGGGCATTGATATTATACAGGCGGGCGCTGCTGCTCCTGAATTTCATCCCTTAATCGCCGTCTACAACATCACACAAAATACGGTAAAAGAGCGAGTGTAGCTACGTAAGAACGAAACCACACCACACGGCTTAGAATAAAAAAGTGAATATTGTTCTACCTATCTGTGTGTCATATAAAATCAAACATATCCCTTCTGCGGCTACAGGTTCCATTTCACGTGACACTTGACTAAATAGGGAAGTTGGTGGTGAAGATGAAAGGGGCGGGATTCTGAGTTCGGATCCGCAACTAAAATAAAGATTGATGACTTTAAAATTAGATTATTTCAATGCATAAGTTTGTTTAACGCGATTATTGCGAAGTTTCGAGTTTGTCTCCGTATAATCAAAATTAAGACAACGTAATTCACGTTTGTCTAAACAATTTCGCTTGATTTTAATTAACATTTATGTGTCATTAAAATAAATACAGAAAAAATCATATTTACAAGCAGTAAAGAATTTTATTTACTTTTGACGTACCGACATTTTAGTTCTTCTCTATTGATGAAAAAGAAACACAATTACTGCTAAGAACCCAGTTAATACTTAGAACACAATTACTACTTAGGACCTTCACTTGGTGGACCTTGGTGGTCTGACACGCAGTGGGTCCCGGGTTCGATCCTCGGCCAGACAGACATCTGAATGATGTTTAGTTTAGATTTCTGTTGTGGGTCTGGTTGTTGTGTATTCGTGTTTGTGTGTCCATGGCACCCACGACACAGGAGAAAATCCTACTGTGGGGCTAGGAGTGTAGAAAGCGTTTATGTTATGTTTACACTAGAATAATATTAATAAGAAATTAAGACAAAACATACTAAATCAATCTACTGCAGCTTTTTTGGTATAAAAATGAAAAAATAAAACAAATCCATTAAACTTTTTGGACTAATGGGGTATATTAAATAAATAATTAATTTTTCACGCATGAAAGTAAGACGTTACGCACTGTTTATTGTAGTATACATTTTAATTCGAACATTGTTATATTGTAATTTTAAAATAATTCAACCGATTTCCATCGATTCCCGTGTTCACATAACCCAAACGTTAAGCAAACCAAACAAAACAATAGCTGAGGCGTTTACAATAATTAACAGAGCGGCGGAACTGAACAGAGTCAACAGCTCCACGATTAACAATAAGATATTAAATTGCGATCTGCCCCAAAGTAAACAGAAATCAATCATCGTGCCGAGAGGGTTAACTCTATTCAAATATACTGTGATCGGGTTGTTCGCTAAAGCGGAAAATATGATGGCCTGGTCTTGATATAGAATGTAATCTACAGAAACTGTTTCGTTGTCTCTGAGATACGTGTTTGACCGGACAATGTTTGGTTAGATGTGTGTGTTTTAAGCGATTTGGGTTTTTAGAATTCTCCAATCGGAGGTTTATTATTGCTATTTTGATTATCTTTTTTGTGTTGCAACTAAACACTTTACAAAGTTACATAAAAAGCGACATTGACTACGGAAAATAGCGTAGGCACAATTGCCCTATCTTCATTTAATTTATAACAAAAGTATTAGATGCTGTCGTGTTCTAGGTGTAGGCAAAGATACTGAGGGGAGGCGTGAAAGAGGCGTGTAGTTTGTAATTAAGTGAGAGGAACCGGCGGTACGCACTGCATCGTAGAAATATGTATAATGCGAAGTAATTATTTTCTGAATTACCTAATTAAAAATTTTTATTATTTTCTGAAATAATTAATAAACGAATAAATTAATTTGCAAACCAACTAATTAATTAACGAATTCATTGACGATTCTCTCAGCATAACTAAGTCTACGGTTGGAGATAAGCCTCTCCAATGGGGATTTTTGCGAATAGTTACCGTGCCTGGCATGCGGGTTTGTAATTAGTAGGTATTAATACACACGAAGATGTTTACACCCGTCTACTGTATCCCTTGGACAACTTAAAGGAACCATTACCTGCTTCCTACGAGATTCGCGGAAGAATGGTGCATTTCAAGGTCACGTGGCGCTGAAAATTGTTTTTATAGTTAAAGGAAACACTCGAAGTAATAGTAAAATTAGCGTAATATCTGTAATACGAATTAAATAATCCTCGTCAAAGTACTTTAACTCCACTAATGTAAGCCCACACGAGAACTCGAACTTCCCCGCATTAACTAATTACTCGAGTTAAGGAATTCAAGACTCCGAACACTTACCGTAGCGTTGCACAGTTTAATGAATTTATCTTAGAAAATTTAAGCACACACTAAGTAAGGCTTAAGCAAATATTCAACATTTAACTTTTTAAACGCTCTCTACACTTATAGCCCCACAGTAGGATTTTCTCCTGTGTCGTGGGTGCCATGGACACACAAAGACGAACACACAAACATACAGACCCAGAACAGAAATCTAAACTCATCATTCAGATATTTGTCTGGCCGGGGATCGAACACGAGACCCACTGCGTGTCAGACCGGTATGGTGACCGCTCCACCACCACGTGGGTCGTCAAACTTATAGTTGTAATTAAGGTGCTAGATACGTTTTAAATTGAAATTTCTAAGTAAGAAATATTAATAATTGAAGTGTTATTTGTAAGTAAACAAAAAATCCAGTATGTATTCTTGTGGTGACAAACCACCTAGCGTGATATTCACCAGATAGATTTGAAGGCGTATGTTCGGGTCCGATTTCGGCAGACAAAAATATAATAATAAAATGAATCTTTATCCTGGGTCGTATTTGTTTGTCTATTGTACATAGGCCCTAGTGTCGGCGAATACAGAAAGTATTATTCATTTAATGATTATAAATTACTTTTGTTATAGATTATATTTTAATGATCGACAAATAAATTAATTAATCTTAACCTTGCTTATGACACTACTATTCATGATTCGGTTATTGTAAAAAATAAATGAATATTTCAAAACCTTTACCTATTATTTTATTTCTTTACTAGTGGGTATGTAGATAACTGATCACTTTTAACATTTCGTCTGTAAGAAAAAACGGTTAAAAGAAAATTGAAAAAACATACATCATAAATTCACTATATTTGCTGCCAAAAAACTATTAAATGTTCTCAACAATGGTTCTCCATAATACTTTCAAAATGCCACTTATCACATTCGGAACAATTTTATTTAAACGTACGGCCATTTTTAATTTCGGTAATTGGTCTCTCGTTTTAAAATTGAGCGTCATTTTGACTTTACCTCGACCTGAGGCAAAATCTGTCTGCCGAGCTCATAGGAAATGTTTGTTTAAATTTACCGGCGCATTTATTTTTTATTTTATTTCAACATTTTAATGGCAACATAAATAATTTTACGAACTTTATATATTTTTATATATATTTTTACGCACCAACTATCTGCATAGTATTCTAAGTTACTGCTTATTACGACGACTCGCATGGAGGAGCGGTCACCGGTCTGACAGACATCTGAATGATGAGTTTAGATTTCTGTTCTGGGTCTGGGTGTTTGTGTATTCGTCTTTGTGTGCATGGCACCCACGACACAGGAGAAAATCCTACTGTGGGGCTAAGATTTGGTAATTTTGTTTTAAAGTATATGATATTATAGAGCATATTTGTTATAAATATATATTATGATCGATGGTAAAGAGTATTACGCGTGGAAACATTTTACTTTTCGAATTATACCTACCCCAAAATGCTCCATAGGGTACCCCACTTTACCCCTATATACGGGGCATAGCGGGACAAGTTCCATTTTCTATTGAAGTGTTCATATCTCGAAGATTCCTTATCGTATTCGAGAAAAATATATCCATAGTGTTTCGCAATGAGTTAAACATTGAGATTGAGTTAAAAAAATAGTTTAGTCATGTTATTTTATTTACCCCAATGTATTAGCTTTCATTCGAATGTCGTGATAATAAAAAAATATGTCACTCCACCTCCCCTCTTTTTCCCTATTTGTAAGCGCCATTTTTAAAAATTATATAGCCTATGTCACTTTCCAAACTGAGACGATTCTAATGATATGTTATACGTCACAATCCTCCAAGCCCTTTGGAATTTAGCGCGTGCCAAAGAAATGGACAAATATACAAACAAAATACATACATATATACGCCCGAAAAACACTACCTTCCCTCTGACGCAGTCGGGTAATAATAGATATATAGGCTATACGATACATACATTAAATTGTGTATGTGATACGCCTTACATGATTATAAGTAACACGTAGGATATAGCCAGAGTTTATAGGATAACCGCAGGGGGCGTCGTGGCGTCGACATCGCAAACCGCAGCGCCGTCCGCGGCGACATATGTATGCGAAATATAGCAAATACACCACAATGTTTCTAATTTAATATTTAGGCAGAAAAACCTTTAGCCTATTGTTTTGATATTAGTAAATCACGCTCATACTCTGAGGTTCAAATACCAGGCCTTTGAGTTTTAGGAGTTCTAAACCTAACTTCTAGTTGTTGTCATTTTTTGCTTGTAATCTCAACACTTAGGCATGTTTAAGAATAACTCTTAGAGGTGTGTAAACCTAAAAACCTTTTCACAATAAAAGTCGATCGGTGTTTCACAGTTAGGTAGAAGTGATGATGAATTAGCTCGAATCCTTCAATCTCTTTAATACCCTTTAGAACGATTGTAAAACGCTGTTGGGATGTGATTCTGATTTTTAGGTAATAGTGCAAAATTTACAAGGCGTTATAATTTAGTCAATAGGGGTTGTAATGAATTTAAAATGAAATTCAAGTAAAACTCCAATCTTAATTTTAATTTGCATAATACATAAAGGTATTGCTAATTAGGAAGATTCTGAATATTATATGTAAGAATTGGGCAAAGGTCCATCCGACCTTAATGAATATCGAGGTTTTCTTGATTTCCTTTGATATTCCTTTAGCCTCATTTGTAGGCTTAGCACGCATCACTCAGCCAATTTATCAGAATCCCTCGGCAATATGAAAAATCAAATATTTTGATAGCCCAAAAAGGAGGTCTAGATTGAGGTTTCCTAACCCCGGGTATAACAAATTGGCGCAGATGTCAGGCGTTGCCCTGAATCTAAAATAACTGGAAATATTGGAGTTATGTAAGATCTCTGCCATACCCATATCTTATTTAAATGTTCATTTCATATTACGTACACTGTTTCCTTGCTTACTTATTTTGGGTGTTGAATGAATGTATCTTCCGAATTCCTTTAAATCAGGATAAGTGATTTGTTTTTTCATTTCTTTATCCTATCGATGAGAGAGTTGATTTTTTCGAACATTCTTTTAAACTTTAGATACCACTGTTTCACGTCGTGTTTTGCTTTCAAAGAAAATTGCGCAAGGTCTCCATAATACAGAAAGGATATAAAATACATCCTATTATTTATAATATTGACGTAACAAATAAGAATGCAGACAACTGATAAGTGACCATTGCCAATAGACATTTGCAATCACCCCAAACAATACTGAAGTTCTACACCATTACATACGGAAGTAACAACAGATACAATGAAACCTAAAATCCTTTTTTCCGAATTTCTTGAACAAATGTTCAGTGTTAAGTTGCAATTTCCAATTCATCGGAAACGCGAGTATGGATACGTATTACAGTGGTGCGAAAGAATTCTAAGAGGGTCTTAGCGAGCAAAGCCTTTTTACCCCATATTTGTCGGCAAACCTGTCTCGCCGATCAAACAACATATCCGATGGAAATATTTGCTCGTGTCGCTCGACATTCCTCTTCTGAATCTGTCCAAGATTGAGGCGAGCAACTCTAATATAGTCTAAAGACTTATTTATTCCATATTATCCCATATGTTAAAGTAACATTAAGGAATTAAAAAGAAAACTATTACACTACTGTTGACAGAGCGGCAGTTAGTAAAATACACAAGGAAAAGTTAATGTCTTAGACTGGCGATGGTAAGTAATGGCTTGCGGCGACGGTCACTGATAACAGACAGCGACAATCGGCGACTGTCGCTGACGGTAGGTGGCAACGATCGTTGATCTTTGGAAACCATTATAAACCATGTTGATAAGTTTGTAAACTAATCATGAAGATTTATTTTAACTTGCATGAACTTTTTTAGTCGCCTATTGCGATCCGCGAAGAAATATAGCACCATAACAACACTCAATCAGCGAACATTATTATCAATTTCTCTTTCTACTAAACATATTCATTCTACTATAACTTTTCTACTATATCTATTTATAAGACGAAGAACCGCCGTCAGTCTTTCCCTTAGAGTCGTGTTCTAAGACCGGAGTGTAGTATTCAGAATGTTTTCACTTTTCTACGCCGTTGAACGGAATGCCATGAATACATACAGGAAACTTTAAAAGTGGGAATCATCCGGGCGACGGTAGTTTGAAATTTTAACATTGCATTTCTTTACTTTCCTCGGTGTGAATAATGCTCTCTCAACTGGAAGTTTTCGAATTGCAAATTTGAAGACGACGATAACTGCACGTATAGCAATATTTTGTATTAAATTTTATTCAGACGGAACATGACGGCTACCGTAGTGTTTTGACGTCTCAAAACTATATTTCTCGGTTAAGCTATTTCATTTCTACAATACTAAATTTCTTTCCCAATTTTTGAAATACTTATTTTATGTACGACTTGTGTTAATAATATTTTCCTGCCTATTTATCTGTAGTTAATAACTTTGATAAAGATGAAATTTATTTGCTATGAAGTGTTCCAGGAGCAATAAACGAGCAAATAATCTGTATACTGACGGTTACTTTGCGGGTGCAAATGTGAGAGATACTCTGTTTACCTTACTGCTAAGTTCAATTAAATATGCCTTTATAAAAAGAACCGGTTTTTAAAAGCAAACACATCCGTTTTAAACCAGAAATGTCTGGTAACTTTTATTATTAAAATTTTATGTATTATATTTTGTGAATATATACATACAATAAAAAATATCACTAACAGTCGGTATTAGTTCACCCCTGAACACAGGCCATTTCCAAGGTACGCCATTAGGCCATCTTTCAATCTCGTAAATTAATACGCGTCAGTATAATTACAACCTAGTAAAATTATAAACTATAGTAAAAAAAAAACAAAATATCAAACAGACTAACAAAACTTAGAATGCTCATCAACGAACAAAGACTGGAAACTGCAGTAAGTTCCGCACTTCACAACCAGAGGACACTATCTGTTCACGGCCCAGTACCTCCACGCCAATTAAAGCGAGGGCAATCGTACCTTGCAACAAAGGAAATTTTAGATTCAGCCACTTAGACTGCATTTGCTTTGAGGGGAATACATCCAGTGATGTTTCTTTTAAGTTTCAGTTCTATATTTTTAAATTGCTTATATGTCTTCAGATAATATGATAATGGTGATTTCAGATTTCTCTTAGTCTGGGACTTGTATATTTGGATTAATTTCTGTATTCTTGGTATTAAATTTTAGATTCAGTCTACATTTTTAAGGCTGAAACACCCGGTGATATTTCTTTAAAGTTTACGTCAAATTATACTGTAGTTAACCTTGTGATAAAAATATAATTTAAACCGAGGTAAATAAGTAGGTTTTTCGATAAAGATCCGACGTTATACTTGTTATATTTGTTATACTAGTTATTATTATGAAACAATTTGGAATTCAGTTTTTTTTTATAGTAGTGTTTTTTTAAATCATATGATTACGATATAATATTGACCGGCATGTATCACATGATACTATGAAACGAAGCTTTTGCTATATAGAGCTATGAATCAAATCTTTCTGATAGATGATATTAAAAAAAAACACGCTTTCTACACTCATAGCCCCACACTAGGATTTTCTCCTGTGCCGTGGGTGCCATGGACACACAAAGACGAATA
>MOOZ01001074.1:886773-897446 GCA_002930495.1 Cecropterus lyciades
GTATTCGTCTTTGTGTGTCCATGGCACCCACGATACGGAAAAATCCTACTGTGAGGCTGTGAGTGTAAAAAGCGTTTATGTTTATGTTTATAGATTTTACGTTAATCTTTAACTGGTATCAAATTGGTTGAGTTGGATTACACGCGGTTCTTGTATGAGTGATCATTAGTGTCTAAATTTTATGTTTTCGTGTTTCAGAGGGCACGTTAAGCGGTGGTCACCGCGTGATTATTTGAACAGAATCGTAAATGATAATAACGCTTTTTAAACGCACATCCCTACAGTAAGATTTTTTCGCGTGTTATGAGTGCCGTGGTCACTTACAAAGACGAATAAATATGTAATCAGACCAGACCCAAACTTTAACACTTTGTCACATTATGGACGATCTGAAATATTTGTTATTAACCTGTTCTCCACTCATCTGCAGAAGACCACGTTGATGTATACTTCAAGCCGCCCAGGTTTAAGATGGGAACAGATTTTAGATATTGTTTGCAGAATAATATTAAATGGTCGATGATTCTGTTTATAATAGACCTTTAACTATGAAATTGCCGTTTTTCATGAAATAAATGAAGCCTATTTTTTCATATATTTTTTATTTCTATTAATCAAAGTAATCACCAATACAATCAATGCATCTTTGCCAATGCATTGGTAGCTTATTGATGCCCTTCTTGAAGAAATCGCCTTGACAGGACAAATTCTTCAAAGGCATTTTGTATTGCCTCTCGGGTATTGAATTTTTTTTCCGCCAAGAAGTTATCCAAATTCTGGAAAAAGTAGAAGTCTGTAGGCGCAAGTACTGGTGAGTACAGCGGATGATGGAGAACTTCCAACCCCAGATCTTGTAGCTTGGAGACCGTATGCTGTGCAGTATGAGGTCGCGTTGTCGTACAGGAACAGTGGACCCGAACGATTGACCATAGCTTGTTCGAGACGCGCGAGCTTCTCTATCATTGTGTTCTTCACAGTACACATTTATAGTAATGCGCATTCCGTTTGGTAAAAAGCTGTGATTAATTAGAACACCAAACAATGACCATCACTTTTCTAAGGGTAAGGGGTAAGTTTTCGTTTAGGGCATTTTTTGGGTGCTGAACCAGGGTCCAACCAACTTGTTGAGCGCTTACGATTGTCGAACAGGGATCCTGTCATTTCTCGTCAAAGGTAACAATGCAAGGCACGTTTCGACGCGTACTTCGCGATGGCGATCATTGAGTTCGTGGGGTAGCCATTTGTCAAGCTTTTTTATCTTGCCAATTTGACGCAATGACCAATATTGTTTTGATGCTAACGTCGAAAGCTGCCGCTAATTCAGCCGTAGATTAAGTATCATCAGCTTCCACAATCGTCTTTAATTCGCCATTGTTGACCAAAGTATTCGGGCGACCACGGGGTTAATTTTTCAGGTCAAAGATTCCAGAACGGAAGTAGGCATATTGGGTGGTGCGTTTGTTTGACGATGACGTGATGACGAAAAATGTTCGAATGTGATGAAAACAAAACACTAACTATTAAACAAATGACGATTTTAGAAAAATGAATTCCATGTTTTTAAAATAAAATGTTTATTGTTGATATCGTATAATTTATTATTAAATTGGAAGTAACAAAATATTAACTAATTATTTTAACAAATGCATCAAAAAGTATAACTTAAATGTAACAAGAAACAAATTGTCAAATTAAATATAAAAAGCTGCGTCCAAATTGCTGTCCCTAGGATGAGTTCCCAGAATGCTGGCAACATTACTTTATTGCTTAATAGCAAGGCTAATTCGTTGACCGAAGTATGTACCAGCATTCTGATCATTCGATGACTCTATATTGTATATATATAAACGTTTGGACAAATGCTTAAAAAATAATTTAGCATTTAATCTCATAATTCCTCTCATCATTTAATCTCCATACTTCTGGCACTTGCGAATTTCTGCATCGGTCGCTACGACACTGGCTGCCCTGGAAGGGATATTAATATGAGATGGTGCCAGTGTGTCAACGCAATTAGCGTCCCACACAAGACACCTCCCATTCTTCCAGGGAATAATAGTTAATCCATCGGGCCTCTAACCATCACCACGTAAACCATTCGGCTCTAATTTAGCCGGTACGTTGGCAGTGACAAGGACCCTCCGAATTACATCATTTAGAGCCGAGCGCCGAGAAATACGGTCGGCGCTTCGTTGAAAAGAAAGAGCGTGGAAGCCCAAACGATTGACTTGAGCTCCACAAGGACAGCAATGTTGGTGATTTAAAAATGTGCCTAGTCGTAGGCCCACTGCCATGGAAAAAGAGGTATTATCAAGGAGAGTTCCTAGAGTAGCAGAGGGAAGACCTTGCAACCAATAACCGGATTCCCTAACAGACACTTTGCAGTTTCTGACTCGTCTCCTTCCGAGCGCGCTTAATAGAATTTTGACATTTGGATAAAAGATGAGAATATTTTTATATAAAATTAAACTGAAATTAGAATTATCAGCCAAAAAAAAATATTTTGATTTTAAATGGCCAGTACGGCAGAATGGCAATTTCATAGATAAAGACCTAATACATATCTATGACAGAAGTTCATGACAGACGCATCTATTATACTATTACAACAGTAAGCTCTCGCCTATGACAAGTTTGGCGCAAATTACCACTTAACATCAGATGTGTCTTTAATAAAATTATGGTCCCTTCCGAATTGTAGCATGCCTGCATACAATTCGTTCGATCGTCAATACGTTAATTTTTTTTATTTCTCAAAAGAATTTATTTAATAAACACTACCTATGCGACAACACGAATGTTCGTGCGAGAACACGATCGACAATTTCATATTTCAACAGACGTTCCGTTTTTAAAGGAAACAAAATAAAAAAAAACATGCAGAAGTTTCCGACGACGTAGCATCGTGCGAGTTTATGGAATTTTCCAACAGAGTGCGCTTAGAACGCTGGTAGGTGCACGCTACGGAATACATAATGTAGAAATAATAATCATAATAACATGTGTATCACATCACACGACATTAAAGTGGCTCTAAGAAACCTTTTTGCGAAATTTGAGTTACAAAAGAGCGTAGTCCATCAGATGGTAAAAGCTTACTGCCGCCAATAGACATAATATGCAAAAACTTCAAGTAAATGAGTCTTCTCTAAAAGTGAGTAAAGGTTGCGTTGGCGTTGGTACCTCTAATGTGTAAAACCGAATGTTTTTATTACCTATACGTCTACGGGGACACTTACAAAATGTCATTAAGATTTAATGCTCAACTGAGTAGATCCAGCAAGAAACTCAGCAAGTTCGTCTTTTTCTGTATAATGTTCTGTATAGTTTTCTGTATAATCATGTAAAATGTATTTTTTACCTGATTCTTCTAAGCAAACAGAAGCATCGATATTGCTGCGCTTGACACTGCTGTTATACCCCAGACACAAAATAAGCAATATGGAACGTAGAACGTATAGAATTCGATGGGGATGGAGGTCCCAACGCTATAGTTATTCCTACCGTGGAGCATTTTTTGCGTTTCGACGGAAGGGTGCGATTTTTAGATTTAATTTAAATTTGTAGATTTAGATTGTGATTTTATCACTTTCATATAGAGCGACCATATATTCCTCGGGAGTAGCAACGCATCTATGATTGTCATTAAATAGAATCTCTGATTTATATGAAATTTTGTGTCAAGGTCCATGGATGGCAGTGACCACTTACCGCCAGATGAACTGCATAATCGTACGCAAAATAAGGGGTGCTGTGCCTGAAGTCATGCAGTTAAAGAAAGGTAGTACCACCTTTCTACTAGTATATCCATACATGTTGTTATTATATCTCTACAAAAACAGATTTTGTATAAACTTATAAGTTGAACAGCGATCTTAGAAAAGTTATGCAATATTTCTTATAGAAAATCTTATTGATACCGAACAATAAAAAAAACTCGTAGGTAGAGCGGACGTTCTCGGAAATCATATTTCTCTACTGAGACTTGTTATTTTAATTTTTGAGAAAGTACTTTTAACATTATCTAGAACTTAATATTAGTATGTCTGAATTATGAACAAATATTAAGCCAAGTTACACAAAATTCGAACGTAATTAAACCCGTATAAAACTTGATATTCACATGAACAAAGTTCAGTTTTATAAGATCATATTATATTTTACAAAAATACATTCCTCAAAAACAGTTTATATGTACTAAAAAGTTTTATAAGTTTTTTTCATCTCTGCGTTAATTTTCGAATTATTTGATAAAAAAACATTATACAAAAGATGAGGGTTCAATAATTATGCAGTATCAAGCACGATTGTATCCGAATCTTAAGAAACACACTCACACGAGGGTCTCTAGCTCAATCCTCATAGATAGCAACGTATTTGTGACCGTTGTCGACCAATTAGGTTGACTTGACATTGGATATGCAATGAAAAAATTGTTTGTGTCTATCGCGGAAAGCAGGAAGCCCGAGTCACTAAAACTTGCAAACCTCACCGGAGAAAAGGAGAAAAATAAATAAATACTTTCCCGCAGTACAAAACAAAGCGATATTCCGCTTATTAAGTAAGTACATCGATCAGTGCCACTGTGCGCTGCGCCACGATTATTTATACATTCGCCACCGACTAATCTCAAACAACACGCTCTTAAGAAAACTACCACTGTTTTGATGAATTAATGGCAATTTCGTAAGAATGTAAAGCGCGAATGTATAATAAATTGTTTAACAGACACATACGATAAAATTAGACCTTCAACTCTTCAACCGTGATGATGCATTCTTTCTGAATGTCTACGCCGTAGGAATTACCCATACGCTGCTTACGTTTATTCATTAATATTACTAAGCAAAGTTATGAGATAAAAAATCTCTTGACAATTCGAAAGAACGTAAAGCGTAGTACCAAACTGGTTAGAGTCCAGGTTTTGAAATTTCAGTCATGTCACCGAAAAACCTTAAAGGTGTGTGAAGCTGCCAATCGGCACTTAGCGTGGAAAAATGCGACCTTAATTCTATTTATTCTACAAGGAGACCCGCATCCCTGCTGTCTTCATTTGGCGTATATTTCTTCACTTGTTTTACCAAATGCAGAACTTTATCACAGAATATATTGCATATTTTTCTGCTTTATTACTATGTGGAGGCATTATGAGGGAGGTATGCTTATTTGTACCGTTTGCTGTCAGTCTTGAATATCACCACTCACACCACTCCTTCTCTTCCCGAAGATGTCTTAAAAAGTAAGTTACACACGATATCCAAGTAAGGACAGCAGCATAATGGTGGTGGCTTTATTAGTGGTAGAACTCTTTGTGGTTCGACTCCGGAAGCACCACCGCCACACCTATTTCTGCCTTATAACAACAATGTTATGCGCTGCTGTGTTCTGGTCTGAAGGGTGTGGTAAGGGTGTCTCCCTTTTTCAGAGGCATTCCATCTTAGTCCTCAGGGGTAGCAACGCATCTGTAGCTAACCTTAGGTGAGACTTTGATCTTATCTAGGGTTGATTACCGATGTCCATGGGCGGCAGTAGCCACTTACCATCAGGTGGACTACATGCTCGTTTGCTACGTCCTTACTATAATATATATATATATATATAACATCAATACCTACTGCAATATTCAACTATCTACTACCAACATAACTCCAAGAACTCCGGTGGGGGAAAATATCATTGTCTACCAGTGGATTTGAAAAGGACGTATTGATAGATACTAACTTGAGGTATTTCAATGAAATTCAGGCGTACCCTTTTATGAGTTATTTTCTCAAGGAACCTTCAAGTTGATGCTGCCGGTTTGAAAATAACTTTTTTTATATAACTAATCATTACGATGGTTTAAAAGTTATGCATATTAAATCCGAAGTATTAACCTCATGAAAATGGCACTACGTGGCAGTAATGGCGCAAATTAGGAATTTGCGGGCATTACTTTTATCACAAGCTGTAAAGTGGACCGAGAGGACTCATTACAGTATCAATTAAAAATAAATTCAAACCTCTAGCGCTTTATAAAAGAGGATGTAATTTCGTTAGTGCTCTAGAGCCTAGGTAAGGCGTTCATATTAAAACCGTTTATTACAGGACACATTTGAAAGTGACCGCAGTGTAATAAAATAAATGGTTATTATATTTAAAGGCTCACGTTGTATTATGAATATGTATCTAACACCAAACATATATGTAAAATTGATTTATTTGATTCATTATTTTATTTTATTGAATATTATGTGGATAGTTTAACTCGGAAAGTTAGGTAACATTTTTAAAGCATATAAGTATCAAGCCTGCACGTTAGTCCTCTCCCAAGTATATGTGTAATCAACAAAAAAAAAATCAACCCTAAGTTAGATTACCAGTCCTATTTGAGTTCAGCCACAGATACGTGTTACCCTTGAGGACTCAGTTGGACTGCACTGATCTTGTAAGGCATAAGTAAGTTGCGATGGTGTGGTGTTCTACCATATTCTATCCTACCATAAATAAACTTATAAGTTAGCAACTTTGTAGCTATTATAATACGAATCTTAATAATTTTCATGCGGACTTCAAGTTCGGCTACTTACAAGCTTATTACTTTGGTCTGATCGAATATTTAAATAAGCACATCAAAGTAATATATTTATTTAATTGTTAGTGAATAAAGCTATTCACTTTTTAAATAGGATTATCTCACAGAATATAAAATTGTATCTACCATAGGCTAATGCAAAGCGGAAACGCTCTCCCTTGAGACAAATTCAATTAATACCCTTTATAATAGCAGCTTCGATACGAGCGTTGAAAACCTTTTTAACTCATTTCTTGCAAAGCTGATCCCATTTTACTTAGTGCTCGCAGTTATTTTAAGAAAACCTATGTAAGAGTAGAATAGGATATTGCTCTTATTACTCATTAACTAGTCGGTAATATTAATATATATAAATTACGTGTCACGTTGTTTGTCCGCTATGGACTCCTAAATTAATAGGTATACAGGTAGGTATTATGTAAAATCTTAGCGTATTACTAAAGGTAATACGTCAAGATTTTACATAATAGAGCATACATGTTTCGCCAAATTGCCATGCAAATAGATACACACACATGTACATACATACGTGGAAAAACATAACCCTCCTTTTGGCCCTTTGGGTAATAAACCCTAACATTTAGTACATAGTCAGACAGTACCTGTCGATCACAGACGCGTTGCTCCTTCCAAGGAGAAAGATGGTCGCCTCATATAACGCCGGCAACCACACTCTTTCACTGAAACGCAAGAATTGGTGCACGCTAGAAATCAGCATGGCGCCGGTACCTTCCCGGTCGAGCTACACTGGTGCTACCACCTGGAAAAATCCTCTATTTAGGATAGTAAGTAATAATTTTGGCAGAGCCGTCCATTAAATTATGGTATTGATAAATACTATACAAAATCAATATTTGATCAAGTAGGTGGTTAAATGAACAATTTCGTTCAAAATAGATGCCGCGTTTGATGAAAAGAACTCTCTATGGTGTCTACGTATTTTACAATTATTTATGCTCGTGTTTTGTATTTAATCATTTAGCAGCATAATTATCATAAGCTTGAATATGTCCTTCGTTTAAGCTAACACATTGCACATTTCCATTTAGTTAGCAAATATTTAAGGCATGCAGATGATCATTTTAGTCCCTGAAAACCCTGGAACACTAATGACTTAAATGATTCAAAAATAAAAACGGCCATTAAAATGGTAAAACATTTCATACAAAATTTGTATATTTATAAATTCAAACTAACAGCATACTTGAACGTAGAATTATTTATAGTTGACGCTAGTAACGACCACGGAACAAGTAATATATCAAAAACGTCAACGCTACTCTGGCTGTTATCTCCCCATCTTAAAAGGGATAAAATCGCTTGTCCCAATATGACACCCGAACACCTTGGTGCAAAAGTGGCACGAGAGGGTTAGTGTTAAGTGCGCATGTCAGCAACTAACTTGTTGGCTTGTAGTACCCGAACGTAGCAGTGCGACGCGGTGTCGCGGATGCTCTACGCGTATCCCGTTGCGACTGCGTTACGAATTCGAAATTCGAAAGCCCGCGCATTCGAATTTGTTTTTCTTTTTTAATTTGAAAGTAAGCATCATTTGTTTTGTGTTTTCGTTGTTTGTTTCATGAGAATTAAATAATTGTTTTGTAAATTGTGTGTTCCCTTTTTGTAATAAATAATTTACTTTAGTTTTAAACATTTTTTTACGAATCCACAACATCAATTCATTTCATTTATTTTATTTATTCTATTTATTTTATAAAGGCTTGTTTAAGAAGGTTAAAAGAATGGATACGACATAATTGTAGGGAACAATCGACGAGTGTTAAAATGTCAAAGGTGAAATTGAAATGATTGAACAGTGAAATATTTTTGCAATGGCGTCCAAGAGACTCGTTATCGCCTGGGCAGTCTGGCTCGCGTTGCCATTGGCAACGGGCCATCTCAACGTGCTTATCAGTCAAGCTGAAGTTATGAAGCTACTAGGTACGTTAATGCTATTAATATTAATGAATAAATCTGATAATATTTCTTCATCATGTTAATGATGAAAAAATGCAAAATAAAATATTATATTTACTTTCTCGTTAAATGTAATTAAATAGACGAAATTGACCGGCTACAATGGCTGCATGCCAACTTTATATGTACGAATAAATAAAATTTGTTGAAGTGTCTGGCTGTGTGTGACTTTAAATAACTGCTGTTTTATGAGCTCACAACTACGTTTTGCAAACGACTTCGTCGGCATGGGCTCTTTGACATAAAATTTATAGTATACACTATAAAAAAGTATTTTTCGTAGTTTTATTACTGCTGATACACAATACACTCTATAGTTATCTGATAAATCAACTGTTAAATGCAGTTTTTCGATGTGTTTAAGCCAGTTTGGACACCGGGTCTCAATTAATTTTACTCGACATTAAACCAATGTATGTATATAATAACATATAACAACATGCCTATGTATATAATAATAGGCTTGTGTCCACGAAGACTGAATCGGCTAGACTGTAGTTTCTTATGAATGATCATGTTATATTGATAAAACTAAAACTAAATTATTTGTTATAACAAATTCGACAAACATAGATAGTCACGTGATAGTGAACGCCAATCAGGAAGTATGACGTAACGCCGTGGCAAACGCCATTCTTGTATATGACATCTTCAACAATCAAAGTAACATAACAGCTGTCATAATTCATATAATCTCGGTTTGTTTAGCACGGCGTGACGTCATTCAAGACGCCATGACAGTCATGAGCGTTTCGAAGGTATATTTAAATTTAAATTTTAAAATGCAAAATATTTATAGTAATTGTTCGATATTTTAAAAATAATATTTCTTTAGTTTAAATCCGTAATAAAGTAAAGTATTAAGCAATTTTTGAAATATAGTCAACTAGCCTATTATATACAGACATTTTCAGAAGAGTCCACTGCTGAACATAGGTCTCCCCTAGTTAGCGGAACTTAAGCTGGTCCTGCATCATTTGCATCCAGTGAGTACTTCTTCGATATCGTGTTAAGTCGTCAGCCTTTGTCATACTGAGATTACTTTTTTTTAATTTATTACGAAATATGGTACATTACACATCTTGCCAAACTGTACAGACAGTTTGTTGGCAAGTAACATGCTATATAATATTTGAACCCCCCTAAAGAAATTTAACATTAAACATCAAAAAAAAAGAAATATTTGAACAACAAGTATGTATATGTTAAACTAAATAACGTTATTTTAAATTCAAATCTTAGGTTGTCACTTCACCTCGTGAGGGTTCATATATTTTCCAATAACTACTTTTTACTTGGATTATTAAAGGCAATGTATTGTTCCGAGAAAGATAAAGATAATTTTTATGCGACCGATTTTGTATTACCTTTAAGAAGTAATTTTAGGAATAAGGAAGCGGTCTGTTTTATTTGCCAGTCTTCACTGCCCTATGGATGTCTGTATCAACTCTTCATTTTAAGTTGTCCGTAGAGAGGTCTTCAAAAAGCAACATCTTTTGTTTACTTTAACCTACAACAGAACACATTACGCATGCACTGCTGTCTATCATCGACCTAGTCCTGTCCCATCGCTGGGGCGTACATTCTATGTGTGAAGAAATTACCTTAGTCTACCTTGCTGGTCAAGTCGAAGTCGGGAAACTTGCAATTATTTTCAAAATACTCTCAGGCATATAAATTTCCTAACTTCGAATTAGAAATGCGTTTCTCTTATTTTTACCCCAAACTTCCGTCTTTAGAGGCTTAATTCAAAACCACTATTGCATTAACACTAAGTTAATTGAGGAACCACGTGGAGGAACGACTACCGTCTGACAAGCAGGTTTCGGGTTCGATCCGCGCCCAGACAGTATCTGAATGATGAATTTAGATTTCTTTTCTTGTTCTGGGAGCTGATGTCCATGGCACCCACGACTCAAGAGGAAAGCCTAGTGTGTGGCTAATGGAGTAAAGAGCTTTGTTATTGAGCTATGCCTTTACATTTTTACAAAACCGCTATTAAAAGTCCACTGTTTTACAAGTAGGTGGTGTCGCAGTCGATACCCAAAGGGCCATGCCTTTCATTTTTCTACGAAGTATTTAGTACATGTTATTTTAGATTAAACCGATAACCTACACAAGA
>MOOZ01001075.1:0-22552 GCA_002930495.1 Cecropterus lyciades
CCGCAAGTGATTTAGTTCAATATAGGTATGATAAAGTGTGGCAGCAACACTTAAATATTCCACCAACGATTTCGTTATTATGTCAAAATACAGTTATATATACAGGTATAGTATAGACGACCGTTTAGGATTAATTAAAATCTAAAACAACTACCATTATCGAGTATTCTAGCAACTCTACATCCACTGAAGTCTTCGTAAAATTATATTTTAACCAACTCTTCAACATTATTGATGGCGCTATAAATCAGGGCTATTATATATTTACCACTGTGTTAAGTAATAAATTCCTTGAAAAAGCAATTACTTCAAGAAATAATGACTAAGTGCCTGTGTTTAAGACACTGCGAATGTTTCTCAGCAATAATCTTATAGCAAAATAATATGTTTAAGTAAGACAAATGTTTCTCTACCTAAGTCAATTTCTGCACGTTTACAGGCTATTAATTGTCTATAATAATAATAATAATAATTCTTTATTCAGTCAATTTTTGGGTTATATTCGTTTGGATTACATAACATTAAAAGGGCGCCAAAAATTGAATATGCCGGTCAAGGCTTCCAAATGTATGGCACACATATTCGCAATTAACGATTTTATTAGTCTTTGAAGCTATATTATAATACTAAGTAGATGTTTTTTATTGGTTTATATTTTCAAATCGTCATTTAAGTATCCGTCATAAGTGTAATAACATTTTTGTATTAATATATTCTTTAACTTTCTAATACATATGTGGTCTTTTTTTTATTTCTTTCAATTGGCGAGGTAATTTATTATATAATTTTATGGCCATACAGAGTATGATTATATGATGGTCCCTACTGACTGACCGTACTGTTAATAACTCAAAGATAGATGACTATTGAAAGTGGCAATGTCTACTTGTTCGGATCCGGAATAAATAGTTCCGAATTTGTTCACAACGAAAGAAAAAAGATTTTTTTTTTTATTTATTATATAGAAGTAGCAAACGAGCATAAGTCCACCTGGTGTGTATGTCAATCAACCCCAGATAAATCAGTCTTAGCTGAGGTTGGCCACAGATGCGTTGCTACCCATGAGGACTAAGTTGGAACTCATGACATAAGTATGTCTTCCTTACCATACCTTTCAAACCAGAACACAACAGCACTTAACACTGCTGTTTTTTGGAAATTGGTGTTCCGTAGTTGAATCGGAATGCAACTTTGTCCTGTTCGAAGATATCTTCTTCTCGCATGCTTAGGTAGAGGTCACTTCGGTCTATTTAAACATCCCTTAATGAAGTCCGTCCTGTGATCTCCCATAGAGTGCCAAGTGTCGCCAGCCGATCTGTTCATGTACGGAACAGTTGTTTAAGCATCTTAGAGAGGAGGGGGGGGAGGGTGATCTGCTCCTTTTGCCGACGCCATACCGATGTCCATACAGACATAGATGTCTATCCCTGTGTTGCCAACTTAGGAGTTTTAATCCTAAATTTAGGGTATTTTTTTTATTTTGGGAGATTTTTAATGCGTGAAAGTTTGTGGGGGATTTAAAGCAAGGGGGGGGGTTAAGGGATAAAACTTATAATTACAGCCAGACTATTTCGTCTAGAAATAACCATAATTTGGCGACGATAAAATTTTATTAATTTTATTTCACTGTGAATATTAAATTGATTTTTTTAAGTTTTAGGGAGAAAGTTAAATAGTTGGCAACACTGGTCTATCCTTTACCAGTTTATTTAACAATATTCAAGTTTACTCAATCTAAGTTCTCTGGTCAAGACTAGTCGTATATTTACAACCCATACTGACAATGGCCCTTTGATATGTCCTTAGAATGACTAATGTATAGAGCTATAACTTGATACAATAGCATTGAAAATAATAATAAGCAATACCGATGACGTGTAGAGTACTTATTATATAAATGGAAAAGTTTGTGAGGATGTTTGTGTGTTTGTTACTCTTTCAAGTAAGAACTACTGGTGGGATCTCGCTGAAATTTAGCACACACATTATTATCTAGATTAATAAATAGGATTCTCATTACAGTGGGAAACATTACAGTGATAAATTTAACCGAAGCGGGTGGAGCCGCAGGAATACGCTAGTATCATAATTTTGAAGGTGGTTGAACTCTTTGTGGTTCGACTCTGGGAGCACCACTGCCACACCTATTTCTACCTAATAACAGCAGTGTTATGCTCTGTTGTGTTCTGGTCTGAAGGGTGTGGTAAGGGAGACATACTTTTCCGAGGCATTCCATCTCAGTACTCAGGGGTAGCAACACATCTGTGGCTAACCTTAGGTGAGACTATGATCTTACCTGGGGTTGACTACAGATGTCCATGGGCGGCAGTAGCCACTTACCATCAGGTGGGCTGCATGCTCGTTTGCTACTTCCATACTATAAAAAAAATGTATGTTACGTATTTCTTTGGTTATCACAATACATAGCTGTAAGACCTCAAATAGTCTTGCTCTAGACTAACTAGTAGGAAACTTCAAATGTTGCTTCTGAGAACTCGTCGCTAAATAGCTTCCCAAGAATGTGCTGAGTAAATATTTATGCTATGAAGGAAGTGTCGAATGAAATAGTTAACCCTTTGAAAGCCGCATTGACCACAAGGGTTGCCAAAGTTTCTTACAATTTGAAGTGAAACTCTTTCGAATCGTTGTGATTTGAAACTCGATGAAACTGAGGCGTTACAAAAGCAGTTGTCGGTACTACTTTCTGAATCACGCCAACGATTTTACTTCGTACCTTGCATAAGAGCCCAAGTATATATCGATTTCGAGCAATTATTGTGTAAGTAAAGCCTTTAATCGAACAATCTTTGGCAATTTTTTCCAATATATTCTTGCTCGGACAGACGTGACAAGTACACTGACAAACTACAATGACCTCTCGAAATGCGGACAACTGGCAACCCTAATTGACACCCATTTAACTAAATAAATAAACAAGTTGAAGTTTGTGATATCTATGTATATGTTATAGAATGTTGATGGTTATTGTCAGATTGGATTTCTATGAAGGACTCTAAGAATTTATTAACTGTTTTACTAAGATGTTTTAAATTGTTACAACATTTATTTCCATGCAATGTTGTGTTTCCGTGTAGTAAATGTAGTAATTGTTCTGCTTTCCCGATTCAAGCAATAAACCTATCTTATCTGTCTTGTTTTTATTTTATTATTATTTATAAATAGCAAACGAGCATGCAGTCCATTTGATGGTAAGGGATCACTGCCGCCCGTGGACATGTGGAAGCAAGTTCATATTGAACAGAGATTCTATCTGAAGTCACAAATCACAGATGCGTTGCTACTCCCGAGGACATCCTACCACAGAAACGCAAGAACTGCTTTAGTAGAAATGGGCGTGGCGGTGGTACGTTCACAGTGGAACATATATTTTATACCAGTAAATCGTCATTTTTTGAGTCGTCTCTATCTTTTGAAAACTTTTATATGAACTCTAAAAAAAGAAACATTATTTGTAGGTAGTATCAATGATCAATGTCTGACCAAATCCGTGTCTTCCAGTAGTGTCTCTGGAGACCCTGGTGGAGAACTGCCATAAGCTGTTAGAGAAGTTCCACTATTCGTGGGAGATGATGCCACTGGTCCTCGTTATCCTGAATTACGCGGGCAGTGACCTTGAAGAGGCCTCGCGCAAAATTGATGAAGGTAAGTCTAGTGAAGTAGAGGTCATTGGGAGTATGCGATTGAGACCGGGAGATCTATCCTAGATTTAGATAGACCGAGACCATAGTGTAGAGACGCCCATACTCAGGACCCATGTTTAATAAATATATTTTTATGGGCGCGATTGTACTTTTTTTTTAATCATGTAAAAATAAAAAAAAAGAATCAATATTTTGTCTTCGATTTTATTTTATCGGCGCGACATAATTATAAGATTTGTTTATGAAATCGAGATTATGGTTTTTAATACTGGTTTTGTTATAACAGTCGCATATTCCCATATGACAACTGAAATCTTTATATGTAGTTTGTAAAAATGCTTCTTAAATATCGTATTCTCTTTAAACAAATGGTATAGTAAGTTTATTTATTAAGCGTTTGCTTTGTATTTTATTACTTTAATAAAATTGAGTTGGTGATTAGGTCATAAAAAATCGCATTTGATAACTTAATGTTAATATTAAATTCGTAAAAAATAGACCTACAATTTTTTTATCTACTACTATTTGAGTTTATTGATGTCGTAATTTTAATCTTATTTAGTTAAATATATTGTTCGTTTGAAATATATTACTTGTACACTTTGAAGGTGGTAGAACTCTTTGTGGTTCGACTCCGGATGCACCACCGCCACACCTATTTCTGCCTAATAACAGTAGTGTAATGCGCTTCTTTGTTCTGGTCTGAAGGGTGTGGTAAGGGAGACATACTATTCCGGGGCATTCCATCTTAGTCCTCAGGGGTAGCAACGCATCTGTGGCTAACCTTAGATAAGACTTTGCTCTTACCTAGTGTTGATTACAGATGTCCATGGGCGGCAGTAGCCACTTACCATCACGTGAGCTGCATGCTCGTTTGTTATTTCCATACTATAAAAAAAGCATTATACATAATTACATAGTAATTTATTATTTATACCTAATTATTCATATTAGAATCATGATTTTAGTGCAACCTTCTAATTATTTTTATATTTATTTAGTCTAGGTATCTCATATATTTTATGTGACTTATGAATCCATAACTACTCATAAGTTACATAAAATAATTTGTGTTTTAAACTCCTCGTTCCCCATAGATTTATATTTTATGGACAAAAACGTGGCCTTGTCATAACACTGACCTATTCCTATTATTTCAGCTTAGAAATATACTTACAAGTTATAAATATTTTTAAAAATATATTTTTTTACCTATTGTAAACGAATGTAAAACTGAGTCTATATACGAATATTAATAGTAATTTTAAATAAGTTTCAGAAAAAGTTACATTATTATCAGTAGGTTTCAATTATAAAGATCTTATATTGTCTAGGAACATAATACGGATTAGTTGCTTATTATTTATGTGCATTTATGTAGGATTATTTTTATTATGCTCTATGCTGTTTTTGTATTACAACATGTTTTGGTAAAAAGTGTAATCCAAACTTGAAACTCTTAAACAATCGGAAGAACATGTACACCAAAGAAGGTACATAGGTATATTTAAGAAAGTAATTATGGATTACATTATTTATTAAAACAAGTTGTACATATATTTTCCTATTATTTACTTGCGGCATTGCGTTGTTTCAACATATGGATGTATGGTCTAATTTGTCCGGAATTTCAATTTAATAATAAAAAATCTAAACAGTACCTGATTTATATACGTAAGTATATTTGAGTATTTTACTAGTTTCACATAGAAGTCAATTAACCATTTTTCAAGTACATACGTATCAATCTACCAATACCTATAACATCCTGTTATTATTAACAAAAAGACATTGTTTACGGTTTACGTTAAGATGCTTAATGCAAAGGATTTTCAAGATATCAAACAAACGGGGTTATCAAACGTATCCCGGGGTTAAGAAATAGGCTATTAATAATAGGGTAAAAATATTTTGTTAGGTTATTTTTGATATTAGTTGTAAATAATAACATAAGTGTTATTCTGAATACAAAATTATTATGCACTCGAAATAAAACTAAACCTTTTTCAGAAACGAAAAAATCAGCTTCATATATTGAAAAGATAAGAAATCGTCAGATCTTCACCCATTTAAAGGAGCCAAGAAGGACACCGTTTCCTAAAACGTAATTATTGATGGTCCCTTAAAGACTTACTTTGGATCTTGAGATAAAAAGGGTCGAAGGATCCCTTGTTGTATAAATCGTTTGAAACAGTATTTTATTATATACCTACGGTCTTGAAGGGCTTCCGTTGGTTTTACAAATCGTTTGGAAACGAAACGAAAACGAAGTGTAAAATTCACCTCACCTTTGTTTTTTATCACGGTACAAATAATGGCCATACATCCAGATGTATTAGGAATCGTATTCAGTGAAATAAAGTGAAGTAATTAGTGTCTGTTAAATATATCCCGGTTATCCCGTTGAATTTGTGTGATATCGTTTTTTATCTACTTATTTAATAAGAAAAAAACGTACGTTGAATACAGAACAGGTATATAACGTAATTGTGTTTTGGAACTTATACAAAATATGGCTTTTAATTATGCCCTTTTAAAATATTAGTTTGGTATTTTTTTTCCTAAAGAAAATTTCACCGTAAAATTCGAAATTTTAGAGGAGTTTTTTTTGGAAAATAAAAGGGATTTTTTGATAAAACTTATATAAAAAAATATGTATAAAATTTCACCAGCCTATATTAGTTATTCCTTGCAATGCGTGAATAGAGTTAAATTGAGTAGAAAAAAAAGACTAATCGTTCAAAAGGTAGAACTTCCTAGTCTCCGGTGGCACCACCGGCACAGCTTTTTGAGCATAATACCAGCAGTGTTAAGCACTGCTGTGTTTGTAGGTTCTGCTTATCCGAGGCGTTCCAACTTAGTCCTCCGGGGTAGCAACGCATCTGTCGATCTCAGATAGGATTACAAGCCTATCTATGATCTCAGGTGTCCATGGGCGTTGCCCATCATCAGTTACCACCAGTTAGACTGCATGCTTGTTAGCTACTTCTATAATATAAAAGATGTTTCTTCGACGTTCATGTCTATTATCGTATATTAAGCTTATTGCTTTATTTTCATTTTATACTTAAGATACAAAACTAAAAAAAATATAAATTTTCCACCTAAATTTTTATGATATTCGGGTACAGTTTTTGATACATTAGATATGGCGCGTAAAGTATCCTTCAGTTATTGGCGAATTTTACTTATTCGTCCATTTTCAGTACTTATTTCTATTTTAAAAATAATATAGTTTCTTAAATGCCTTCTACTTTAGTATCGTCATCACATATAAAGCTAGTTATTATATTTTATTTGCTTTTATTATAAAAAACGATCTTGCACGGTGTCACTCACATCTTATAAATTCCTACTGAATACGGTTCTCATGCTGGCTGTTAAACCAAATGGTGCTTTACAGAATTATATTTTACACTTACAATATACCATAGACGGATAATTTACGACCTATACTGTCCCATTAGTAAAAGATTCTGATCGTTAAACAAAGTAATAGCTGTTAATCGTTGAATTAATTCTCACCATCAATAAAATAAAATAGTTTAAATGTAAATAACATCTGTATAAGGAATTTTTAGCAATAAACCGGTGTAGTTATAAATTAATATGAAGTAGGAAACAACACAGTTTCCAGTCTTTAATTTAATAAATATATAAAGTCCTTATAAAATAATTTATGATCATGACGGTATAACGATATTAAATTGTTTATATTCCAAATGTTATTACATGGATAAATTGTTTTATGACCGTTCTTACTAAAAATATATTGTCTAACTGACACGCAGGAAATAAGTGACATAATTGCTTTTAATCATTTAATCTATGATACACAGATTGCATTTAATCTGTGTAAATTTATGAAAAAGTTTCGAGTTTAAATTTGTATAAACAGATTTAAACTTTTGATTGGGTAGATTTAAACTTTTGATTGGTAGCCAATCATAAATTAAGTAAATAATCGGGAAAATTTTGTGGAACTTAAAACAGCCGATAAGTCTTTTTATGAATCCGACTACCTATAGAGAAGTAGATTTACAGAGGTAGTGCGTCAACGACGCAGGAATTAATAACTGTTATAAACTGTACGTTTTGTAGCTTTAATTACTTTACAAAATAATTTCCTATCGATTTTAATATTATTTAGCGTGGACATGTATAAGTCGTAGAGAAATATATGAAGAAATGAATATTATTTTTAATGTAATATTCTTAAAGCACCGTTAAGAATTTAAGCCTCAAGGTGACTTATAGAAAACATCAGTAATATGTTGTAAAATTTTATTTGACAGAGTAAGCCTAACGTGTTTACGTGAAATCTTGTTATCACACGTGTGTAAGGCTATAGACTTAAAGATACACCGTTTTTATAAGCACCTTTGGGTAACTATGCTCTGCGTATGCTTGCGATTTTTTATCTATATTTATATGTTATTATATTTTATGTTTATCCCTTTATATTTAGAGATACTTAAAATGTCATCCATGTAATTGATCTGACATTTGGCGTATCCTTTCATTTTATTCGATAGCAAATTAGTGTAATAAATATCAATTTGGTTTGTGCTCTCGCATGGGATAAACATGAAAGATGTTATAAATTAAACTTTAAACATATACTCTTGTTTTATTTTAATGTTATTGTTTATTGCTCGCGTATGTTGTTATGGAACATTCGTGATAAAACGTTGTCCATGCACTATAAAATATGCAAAAGATAAATTGTTATCCAGTTTTTTGTTCTACATGAAAATATCGTATATTTTTGGAGTCTTTTCCATTTAATTTAGAGCCAAAAACTTGTTTTGTTAATATTGAACTTCGTTTTTGTGGCTGAGAATCATAGACAAAAAAAAATCTTATTTCATCTTTAGCCGGTCGCCAGTTACTGCTGGATGTTGGCATATATTTCTGTATTAACTTATACAAATTTCCTAATTTCATTCTGTCTCCGTAAACCATTCGTATATACCAAAAATTGTATACTAGGTAATTTAAATATTACCTAGTTATTTAAAGTTTACCTAAAAAAACTCAAAGGTGTATAAAGTCTACCAATTCGCACTTCCAGAGAAGATCCGTGCCCAGCAGTGGGATAATAATAGGTTGTCCAGTAAGATTAAATTTGGACGTGAAATAAATTTTATGCATTTCAGAAGTTTTATTATTATTTAATATATATGTCGGAGACGGACATTGCTTTGGACTGTAAAAGAGCGGCAAAAAGCGTGACACAAGTTCTGACAGTTCACATTACGCGGGAACGGCGCTCGGTTTCCATAGCAACTATATTTCGGTTGGTTTGCTCTCGGTGGTTAATATTGTACTAAACTAAGTTAACGTAATGAATGTGGTTATAGAGTATATTTTGTATGTCTTTGCTCGATTACCCACCTAAACGCTCACGTGATGTTCGAAGAAGGAGCTAATAATTATGACGATCCGACGTATATTTATTGCTTTTGGTCCTAGTGGTCACAGAGTTTGATAGCGAGAAAGATACAGCGATATTTCTTCGCCAAGTACTCATTATTTTTTTAAAGAATTTAAACATTTGTATATTTTTTATCTGTATGGACTACACTATGATTTTAGGCATGCTTTCAAAACATTTAAGAATGCTGAATATTACATTTTTATTTATTGTTAAATTGCAAAAAATGTTCACGATTACTTGATTTTATGAGAACTGATCAGCCATTAATTGGTTGTAAATGCTTTAAAATGTACCATAATGACATATTTTTTGAAAGCCAAGAATTATTTTTTATAAATCTTGGTTTTCTTTTTAGCTTCCTAGCGATTTTAATTAAGGATCTTTAACTGCAAACGTTTGGAATTTTTGTAATGATGGGTTTCTTTTTTTAAACCAAATTAAAAACTTTCTAATTTTGTTTTTTAAATACGGGAGTGTTTGAAGATTATGAGGACATGAATGAATGTAGGTTTATTTTGATTATAATAAATTTTAAAAAACTTGTGCGTGTGTTTAAGCTTTGTTGCATATGATTATTTTGCGGTTTTAGTAGTATTAAATAAAACTAATTTCTTTACAAGGTAACAGTATTTTTTTATAACATTTATCAAACGCTAACAGAGAGAAACTAGTAACATCGTTAAAAACATTGAAAAAAAAATGACTGCTTAAAACGAAATATTTGTTCATTATGATGATGTTCAATTTCGTCAAAATAGTCATGTAAAAGTATACATATATTTTTAGATTGGTCTATTTTGTAGCTTTCATTTGATATCCATATAGTCGTTATAGTAAAAAAAGTCGTCTCTCCTCCCCCCTTTTCCCTTATTTGCAAGCCATTTAAAAATTTGTATAGCCTATGTCACTCTCCGAACTGAGAGGATTCTAATGATATGTCACACGTCACAATACGTCAAGCCGTTTGCGCTGTAGTGCGTGCCCAAGAAATGGACATATATACAAACAAATACAAATATATGTACATACACACGCTCGAAAAACATTACCCTCCTTCTGACGCAGTCGGGTAAAAACATATGACTCTTCTATTCTTTTCAAAAACGATTCTTATCAACCAGTTTTTACGTAAATTATTATTTTTATCTTTAGAATAAAACTATTTTGACGACCCGCGTGGCGGAGAGGTCAATAAACCGGTCTGACACGCAGTGGGTCCCGGGTTCGATCCCCGGCTAGACAGATATCTGAATGATGAGTTTTATTTCTGTTCTGGGTCTGGGTGTTTGTATATGCGTCTTTGTGTGTCCATAGCACCTACGACACGGCAGAAAATCCTACTGTGGGGCTATGAGTGTAAAAAGCGTTTTATGCGTTTTATTTAAATTAATTTCTAACAGCAGGAATTTAATTCAAATTACAAAAATATTATATACTGAGCAGTTAAAGGTTTTTAGTTTCTTATTGATATCTTGATCAAAAATTACAACTTCAATAGGTATTCATTTCATTAAATAGGGTTAATTTGAGATCAAATTTGTGCATGTTATGTAATTTATTGATATTTCCAAACGACTTCAATAACGGAATTATCAGTTGGTTAAAATAAATTGGTGGTTTTAATAAATGTTTGTTGTGTTGGTATGGTTGTATGTTAGTAAATTATACAAGGATTATTTCCAACCGATTAACAGATACGTTAGTCTTCATTGGTAATAAGTAATTCAGTACCAAATTGAAGTTGTAATTTTACTTGCCAAAGATTTTATGTATGTCTGGAATAAACAAACAACATTTAATTTTTTGACTGTTGTGTGCGTAAAATAGTATATTTTGTGTTCTACATTAATTGAGAAAAATGGCCGGAAAAGCCATACAAATTACGTTTTTACTATACTTAAGTAATCCCCGACATATATAAATCTTAGTTTTGTTGCTGCATTGCGATTGCGATTGGCCAGCGTTCACAGTGCCCATTGTCCTTTGTCCACAGGAAAGATGATTATCAACGAATACGCGAGGAAGCACAATTTGAACTGCTTTGACGGCCTCGAGCTGCGGAACTCGACACGCCAGTACGGACTTTAATACAGTAATATTAGTTGTTCTAAACAACATAATAAGTCCGAGGGAACATCTATACGCACACTATTATACAAGTGAACATACACACGTACACGCGCGCGTGTATATATATGTATGCACTCACACACACACACACACATTCACATATATACACGCACGCAAGCAAACATAACCACACGTGCCTACATGCACATTTACAGATGATAGGTCTCAATGATACAAACAATACCTCACTAGCGTTGTCTAGACATAAGTAGATTTAAAAGATAAATAAGACTGAAAGAAAGTAACACGATGAGACAAGCACAGTGTAGTAAATGCGGATCAATGTGATTTGAATGGAAAAAAAATAAACATGTCATACACACAAATTTACACACTCATCATCTCATACATACAAATTTACACACTATCTCAGCTTTTTGGAACAAATGAAAAAAAGCGAAAGGTACAATAGGCTTGAGGAATTATGTTAGTTCATCCGTTAGTTTGAATAAGTCCTTTAATAAGTTCCTATAATAAGTCTTTAACAATGACAATGAGGCACCTATATTCACACATTAACTACACGGATAGATCTCTAATATACTCTATTATACAAATATTCTCTTTATCTTTACGAAAATTCATTCGAATAAATATAGATAATGTTCTTATACTAAACCTCAAAGAACGAACTAGTTGTTATGTTTTGGATACCTAGTTTTTGACTTCGATTTCACTTTTTAGTGTTTTTAGTAAATTATGTTTAGATTTAACTATTATGTTTTAATATTGTGAGAATATTGGAAGATGGAATTTCTTTACGAGCTGGTGTCGCCGCCGCAAGTTGCGCCTAATGAACCGAGGCGTAAACTTTGGTTTACCAAGAATATCATATATCAAACTAAACAAAGAAATCTTTGGCAGATTATTATTCGCAAAATAAAAATAGTGTTCTTGCTGGAATAACACATGCAAGATACAAAATGAGTTTGCCTTGTCTTCTAACTTATGAAATACTTGAGAGTTTTTACGTATTGGTTAGGTTTGGTTAGGTTAGAATAAATATAGTAACTCAAAATGGTATCCGTCCTATTTACATTTAGCTCGTTCTAACACAAAATATCTCGACAATTCATTATTCGCCCCTATTGAATCATATTTTTGACATCACTTCGTGCATTTTTACGTATTGATCTAAAATAGTACGAATTTAAACTGAAGAAAAGACAGTTTGCTATATTTATAAATAACCGGTTATTAAAACAAAGTAGTTAAAACGGTTTATAACTGACATATTCCAATTAAGCAGATAACATGTATCATGTATCAAAATGTTGTAAATAAATAACCCATGCCAAGATTAATAAAGCTGAGGACAGCACAATTATTACATACGAAAAAAAAAACGGCAGCACTAGATTACCTTCTCAATAACGTTTTTAAGATGCAATTCTTAATTGCAATTTTCTTGGATTTAAATTTTGATTGCTATTTTAATGCACATAGTATCGACTTTTTGTAGAAATAAGAACATATGTCTCATAAATATAAAGTGGAAGTAGAAATAAATATATTACATTGTAATGTGTTTCTGAAACACCGAAATAATAACCAATATATTTTATCATGTGATGTCGTTCTTGAATCCTCTCTAACTCTTTCCCTCTGGAACCCTCTATCCCAATGGATGTCGTAAGAGGCGACTAAGGAACAAAATCCAGGAGATAACCAGCGAGACGACTCGCGTGGTGGCGCGGTCACCATACCGGTCTGACACGCATTGGGTCCCGGGTTCGATCTCCGGCCAGACAGACATCTGAATGATTATTTTAGATTTCTGTTCTGGGTCTGGGTGTTTGTGTATTCATCTTTGCGTGTCCATGGCACCCACGACACGAGAAGAAAATCCTAATGTGGGGCTTTGAGTGTAGAAAGCATTTATGTTTTTATGTTTTAAAGCAGTTCCTGTGTAAGAAAAATAAAAACCGTCTATACAACTCGATTACGATTTATTTAGTGCGAATTCATGAGTATGTCGTGTCGCTAGTTACCGTTGCTAATTGATATTGAAAATTGCAGAGTTAATTGAGATTTTTGGGATCAGGTGTTAGGATATCGATCTGAGACTACCAATCATTTTTTGTTCTCGATGGAGAAACCTTCAAACGGTCATGTTGAATTTTTAGGGCACTCGGTGGCTGTCCTCTCTGCAAAGAGGACCGGAGGATCTCCAACTAACTGGAGTCTTCTGAGCGCGTTGCTCCATCGGGCTTCATCCAGGTGAGCGGCTGGGCTCATCGCATTTTGGTCTTTACGGCAATAGCGATCACATATATCGCTGTCCTTCCTGGGGTTACTTGTCTGGAAAGTTTGAGCTCCCACTCTCGTCGTCCGCAACCTTGTAAGCCCCGGTTTAGTCTCTTCTTACGACAGGCAGAGGATACCTTAGCTCTATTCTAATCCCGAAACCACAGAGGCGATGTGTCATTTACTTCTTTTATCAATACAAAGGATATCTAAGAAAGTAGGAAAGCTAATAGCAAGCTTGTGTTTGTAAATCGTATGAAATCTCTATATTTTTAATCTCATTAGCCAACTACTCGTATAAGCGTTGTATTCCCGAGCAGTAGCTGTACATGTTTGTCAGATCTTGGACAGGTTTTCAATTTTATTTGAAGTTTTTTCGTATGACTTTCAATTGCAGTAACTAAGAATAACAATAATTATGATAATAGTTAAAATACAAAAAGTTGTAACTACCATTATTATCTAACAGATAATATAAACAAAGCAACATACATTTGTTAAATTAATAGCCTTTATTACTATAATACTTCGCAATTATAACAACACAAAATAGTGTAAGGCTACTATCATGGACATTTTTAATAATTATCCTGCATTGTTTAAATTGATTATAAAATAGCACCGGCATTATGACCAGTTTATAATTGGTTAACTAAAATCAAGAAAATGAACTGCAAATTGTCTTTTCTTGTTTGCATTAACTTTCAATACCTACACTTCACAATACATTGTGATTACATATTACACTCACAACATTATAGTCAGCACACGATAAAAGAAATGTTAAAGTCAGCGTATTCTACAAAATCTACTACTACTAACCAGTAGTGATTTCCACTTTGCAGTGACCGGACGAAGTTGGAGGAGTTCTAAATTTAAAAATTCAAATCTCAGTGACGTTGTCAACGTTAAATAGTGTTGTGCGAGTGTTCACTCGGCTGAAAGGCAAGAAGCCAAGGCCGTAATTAAAAAAGTGTTTATTTTATTTAAACAGTGTTATTTTCTTTTTTGTAGGAAAATGCTGAGCGAAATAAATAATATAAGTGGTGTACTATCATCATCGATGAAGTTGTTTTGCGAATGATACTATGTATTACAAGTGCGGTGTAACTGTTGTGTTTGGACGTGCGAAGTGCGTTGCGTGCTGTGTTGCGAAGGACGGTGGCCGGTCACGGATGTCTGGGTGAGCGATCTTTTACGTATTTTATGTCACATTAAAAAAAAAACAGACATTTCCGAATGACGTAAGAAGAATTTTAAAAGTTTGGAAAATCTGTATAACTTAAAAATACAGACTGTTTCTTATAATGGCGTTGGAAAAAAAGGTGTTTCTTAAATGTTTCTATTATCAGTGGAAAGTCTGTTTTTTTATTTGTGATTTATTTAAGTGACACGAGATCGAAATTCAACTGCTATACGTTTAGAATTAGTTATTTTTTATATTTTGTCGTATTAATTTGTAAGGGTAGAAGTGTTCCACTAAAGGGCTGCAACGGCAGCATTATATCGCCGTATGTTGCTCCATTCTAATATTTTTTTAGTGTGTAGAGACTTGAGTATGTTTTTATTAAATATGTTTTTATGTAACTATGAGATTCCGAAAAAGTATGAATAGTAATATATTTCAATTTTCGTTATAGGTATGTGCAAACAAATATATTACATTTGTGTGCACATACCTATACCTGTAACGCACACATCAATCTGTAAATTGGATCATTTTCTTGTCTCCTTTATTCTCCGACAAGACATTTAGATAAATATATAATATCTTGGCAAATAAACAATAAAGCAGTTTGAAATCGGTCAAGTGTTGCAGTTATATTGCAATTGTGTATATTATAATTATTATTCTAGAAATATATGCCAATCACAGTCGTTACAAAATATAATAATCGTTAAATGCACAAGATTACGTACCGTATTACGAGAGAAAAATACAATTCGAGATATTTAATTCTATCATTTAGGTTAATATTACCTACAGAAAATGAAATGAAAAATATTGAATGAAATGAATGACATGAATGAAATGAAATGAATGAAATCTACTATCTATCAGTAGGTACTAGAATCATACATTGTATATGGTAGAAACAAATTCTGACTGTAACGGCTAATGTCTGCGTTTCACTAAACTAAAACATAAATTCGACAAATCTATGTCCGTACTGTAATTCGAATACAACGAGGGACAACTAAAAATGTACAGCCCGGATACAGTACAGTACAGACCCACTGAATAATAATATATAGGTAAATACTTACAGTGGCTTAGAAAAATGACATCAAGGACAAATAGTTCGTAGTTTTCTTAAATTCGTATAGCTGACAATATACATAGGAGTTTATAAGTCGAGCTAAGTTTATTATATTAATTAAAGCCTACCACAGATATGTTGGCGCTACTGAGGATTAAGATGGTCGCCTGAGGTATAAGTCATTGTTTCAGTGTTTGAAATTAGAACACTTATAATTTTAAAGTTGAACCATAGAACAGTGTTGCCAAGACGAAGTTTTTTCGCCGTCAAATTGTAGAGACAAGAACTTTTTTGGATTTTTCTTTTGTGGCAGATTTAGTCTGGGTGATTATTTTTCACCGTCAATGTTGAATAGAATAAGGGGATAATTTAGGAGATTTTTAAATTGTTTTAGGGAGAAAGTTTTTAAATCGTTGGCAACACTACCATAAAACGAAATTAATTAAAGACACCACGTTTCACATGCATACCATATAATATATACCATTTCCTGCCAATCCCGAGCTATAACTTAAACAGTTTATTATTTTATAATCTGCAATTAGGGATTGTAAAAATGTTAAGCGGATTCGCTAATAGTAGACTGTAAAAGATGGTTAATGAGTGGTGTGTAGGCAAATTATATTTTATACTTAGATTCGCCGAAATGCAATATTTTTTGCAATTATGTTTTCATTTTATATAGGTCGTTTTCTCCTTACAGCGTTTTATTTGCAGGTGAAGTACATAGGGAGATATTAAAAATGAATTTGTTCAGATATTTAATGGTCGATTGGATAATTTTAGTTATTACGAAAGCGATCTTAGATAAGAAATTGCGATCTGCAACTCTTTGATATTAACTGTTCAGCATTGATTTTCATTGCCTACATATAAGACTTAGATTTTACTCTATCTACCCTGCAGGCATATACATGTTTAGTTTAAATTTAACTTTTAATTTATCCGCAGAATATAATACAAAACAATACAAATACTTTCATAATAGGTGTCACCACATTATAGACACCAATTATGAAAGTATTTTTTGATACTTATAGACTTTACATCAAAAGATGAAGCTGTTTTCCAAATTTCTTGATTCTAGCGTGAGTATTTTAGGCTCTACGATTAGTACCTAATAACCTTCCGCTTTTATATGTAAATGAAGCGTCAATTTACTTTTTACAAGGACACATATGAACACCTATTAGTTCCTATATAAATAGAATTCGCAAGTCAGTATACTAAAAATCCTTACCTAAGAAATAACTTTACATTCTCATAAAAATCTGTGAACATCGTCATAGGCCATACAGATACTTGCTGTAATAGTAAAGTTAGCTAAAGTAGCCTCTACTATGTGGTACGGAAGAGTAGATTTAAAATGCATACAATGCACGAGGTAGTGAAACCATCGTAGCTCATTTTCAATTATGGTTGGCTGTATCGTAAAACACTAAAACATGTGGCGGCCAATAGAAAAACGTTGCAACATTGCAGCGAATTATATTCTTTAAAGAACAATAAAGTGTGGAAATAGCGACACGAGGAATATTTTACAAGTAACAACATTATTTGTTATTTATTGCATTGTCATCAGAGATTCGGGCATTTCAAATTTTAGCTCAATCGGACACTAAGAAGTGGGTTAAATTCAGTTTGCAAGATTTGACCTAAAAATACTTACAAACATTGAAAGCCAATTGCCACCTTATAAGATATGTTTTCTATTTCTATTAATATATTTCATTATTACATTTGATATTCGTTTTCCCCTTTTCAGTAAAATATTAAACATTCTTTTTTTTGTTTAAGTCAATTTAATTTTTCTTTTATGCAACTAAGACATGACATTGACATCGTGACATTGACTAGTATTTTTTGTTTTTTAACATAACCTTTGTTAAAAAAAAACTTGAACAACGATAATACTAAATAATATGTAAAATGTGAAAATTTGCTGCAAATATTCGCAAATATAATTTCTGCGATTCTGGTAACCGCAACAAACCATTAAAATAATATTTACCACCCACGTATACAAAAAAATCTAAACAAGCATTTCTATGTGTCATAAGCTCTGTGGTAATTCCATTCTCTGTTTTTTAACCGCAGAACTGATTACCCGTATCCCCTATGCGTTAGAAGTTCTAGACCGAAATACCGAGTTTCAGGTTGTAACCGAGACTAGCAATATGGGAGGTCTGCAAAAATGTAGCGCGCACCATATCTATACCATAGCATAGTATTATTTTTGATGACACTCACATATTGTTTTAAGAAATTAAATTATTCTATTAGAGATTCTGTTTACCTTTAGGTTATCGTAGAGCTTATCGTGATTGTTCAACTGCGTCAGATGGAGGGTTATGTTTTCCAAGCGTCTGTATGTATGTCCATTTCTTTGGCACGCGTTACAAACGTCTTGACGGATTGTCATATGCATTGGATATTGGAAACGTCTCAGTTTGCAGAGTGACATAGGCTACATCATTTTAAAAATGGCGCCTGTAAATAGGGAAAAACCCCCTTTTTCCCTATTTACAGGCGCCATTTTTAAAATCAGAGAACACCTGAGAGTTGTCTAAAAAAAGAGTTTTCATAGCTGTGTGTGAAGTCAAACAATTTGCACTTGACCAGCGCAGTGGACTATGGCCTAAATACTCTCTAATTCTGAGACCCGTGTCCAGCAGTGGGACAATAATGGGTTAACGAGAAGTATGTAATTGTGTAAATTTTAAGTGGAATATAGGCCATGTGTGTTTTTGTCACAATTACATAGGTTAATATTTTACTATAATAAATTGGCGTTTAATATTTTGACGACCCGCGTGGTGGAGCGGGCACCATACCGGTCTGACACGCAGTGGGTCCCGGATTCGATTCCCGACCAGACAGACATCCGAATGATGAGTTTAGATTTCTGTTCTGGGTCTGGGTGTTTGTGTATTCGTCTTTATGTGTCCATGGCACCCACGACACAGGAAAAATTCCTAATGTGGACTTTAAAATTAAATCTTTCATAACGTAACCATTCCTTAGCAAACAACAAGTAGAACTTGAAAAATTAATAAACTCAGAGTTAAAAGTACGGCGTCGCTGTTTGCGAATTTATTTTCGAGAATGAATGCCGCCATAAAACCTATATTGGTAAAATCGTAAAGTGTTAATAGCTGCGTACAGACGTATGGGAATCCGACACTCGTCGGTACTTAGAAAATCGAATATTACCTAGTTATGCGTTAAAATGCGCTACATCGCTATCTCTTATTCTGCTTTTGACGTGGACCATTCTGCTACAATGTTGCCAGCATCTATCTTTATCACACCACTGCGTTTATTCCAAGTTGGAGCGAGATGTATATAAAATTTTACGATTGACGTTCCTGAATAGCGTTAAGGGCTTTAAACGTTTTCATTGCTTATTTTGCACTGTGACTAATTTTATGCCAACAGCCCAGAAGTAACATAGGTGTTCCGAGAAATTCTATATTACTTGAGAAATTTTATAACTTTTGTACGACCGTTTTATGCTAATGAATAAGTTTTCATAAGTGCCTCTTCTTGGAGATTATTTGTGGTATTTAAATACACAGTACAGGAAGGCGGTTGATTTTTTTTGGAACCGATACCGCCTTGTTTTGAGTCTCATGAGCTTTGAATAAGAAGCGGCAGTCTATTAAATTTTAACTACTTCAAATACGAAGCTTAAATTGAAAAGTTATTTCATTGCATCATACAACGTTTACTCTCTCTTATTGATTTGTAGATGGTACTTAAATGTATAAGTTTATTTATTACTAAGCTATTAATATGGCTAAGTTAGGTTTCTTATAATAGAACATAATATATGTCCTGTAATTGCGTAAGTAAACAACATTTTAAAAACAACAATCTTTTAATGTAATCATTTTTCTCAAACAGGTTATGTCCTAATCTAACAGTCTGATAAAACAACAAGAAAGCATTATGGAAACAAAATACCCGGCTAAAACTAAGATTTGTTGTCGGGTATTTTGTTTTTTAATAATTTATTAAATTTTAGAAGTTTACGGCAAAATAGTTACCTAAAAGGATTGAAATATTTTTTTAAATGGTCTAGTTATTGGCTTTCTTTTCATACCCTAGTCATGATAGATTTAAAAAAGTCGTCCATTCCCTTCCTTTTTTTCTATATACAAGCGCTATTTTTTTAAATTATATAGTGTACGTCACTCTGCAAACTGTTACGATTGTAATGATATGTCATATGTGAAGCCGTTTGGGCTGTAGAGCGTGCCAAATAAATTAACATACATAGAGGTACATACAAACTTACATAGGCTTGAAAAACATTAACCTCTACTGTAAAGTAACTAATATAAAGTCTTTTATATATATTACAAATTAGTTTTGTACTTGTTTATGGTCGATCTGAAGTAGAATTCTAATCTTATCTGTGGTACACTAGAGATATCCATGGGTAAAAGTGACCATTTACCATCAGAGGCACCACCGTCGGAAGCACCACCGCCACACCTATTTCTACCTAGTAAAAGCAGTGTTAAGCACTTCTGCGTTCTGGTTTGAAGGGTGTGGTAAGGGAGACATACTTATCCGAGACGTTTCAACTCAGTTCTCAGAAACAGCAACGCATCTGTGGCCAAACTCAGGTAAGACGCTGATCTTATCTGGGTTGATTACAGAAGTCTATGGGCGGCAGTGGCTACTTATCATCAGTTGGACTGCATGCTCGTTTGCTAGTTTTTTTATATGGTAGCCAGTTACCATCAGCCCACCTGATGATAAGTGGCTACCGCCGCCCATGGCCATCTGCAATCAACCCTAGGGAAGATCAAAGTCTCACCTAAGGTTAGCCACAGATGCGATGCTACCCTTTAGAACTAAGATGGAATGCCTCGGAAAAGTATGTCTCCCTTACCACACCCTTCAGACCACAACACAACAGCGCAAAACACTGCTGTTATTAGGCAGATATAGGTGTGACGGTGGTTCCTCAGGAGTCAAACCTCAAAGAGTTCTACCGTCTTCGTAGTACCACTTAAATCCATGTTATAAAAAAGTGGACTGCTCCTTAACTACTTTTATAAAAAAAAAGCAGTTATTGACATTCTTTCTGTGACAAAGATCATCGTTTTATAATATAATTGAGTGCTTCCGCGATTACCCCGAAATACATAAAATCCAAAGTAACAGCCCTATATAAATACCATCGGAAGGTTATAACACTTCAGTTAATACGTAATGGTCCATTCTGTCCAATGTTGCACATTAAAACGATATAAAACCACATTGTAGCTTCCGAACTGATCCTTAAGCCTGATTATAATATAGCTAGAATACTTCCGCGGCTGTGCCTGCTTCGGTCACGTTTACCGCGGTAATGAGCATCCCACGTGTTAATTCAGGTTATAAACAAAGTTCGCCTTTTAGCAAAAGTCGACCCGAGAGTTCTCTAAAAACTAGTATAGTAGTTCTCTAAAAACATTTTTTTCATAATGATATATTTATATATTCTAATTGTAATGATATGTCAAACGTCAAAATCTGTCATGCCGTTTGGGCTGTAGCACATGCCAAAGAAATGGACATACATACAAATAAACATACATACACTCGAAAAACATTACCCTTCTTCTGACGCAGTCGGGTAAAAAGATTTCTCATAAGTGTATGAAGTCTACCAATTCGCACTTGGCTAGGGCGATGGACTGTGGCACCCAGCAGTGGGACAATAATGGGTTGACATGAAATGATTGGGTACATTTTAAGTGGAAAATAATCCGTGTGTTTACCGATACGTTGTGTTAAATAATGTGTGTTGGTCATAAACTGTCTTTGCGTCAAATTTCAGGGAAAACTTAACAGTAGTATTGCGTGAAAGAGTAACAAACACACATACGTCCACGCAAACCTTCGTACCTTTCTTATATATAATATTAGGAAGATTGTATTTAGAAGTTCATTAAAATTTTATGAGCAACTGTAAATAAAGAAACTGTTTTTTTAAAGTAGTAAACCATTGTTGTAGCAAATATAAATCGTAGTTTCTTCCTATCAATAAAATATACTTATAAAGGGACTAAATTAAACAGCATTACCAAATTAATTAACTTTTTTTTATTATAGTATGGAAGTAGCAAACGAGCCTGCGGCCCACCTGATGGTAAGTGGCTACTGCCGCCCATGGACATCTGTAATCAATCCTAGGTAAGATCAAAGTCTCATCTAAGGCTAGCCTCAGATGCATTGCTACCCCTGAGGACTAAGATGAAATTGTTATTGTGGTCTGGTCTGTAGGGTGTGGTAAGGAAGACATACTTTTCCGAGGCATTCCATTTTAGTCCTCAGGGGTAGACGCGTACGTGGCTAACCTTAGGTGAGACTTTGACCCGACAGGTGGGCAGCATGCTCGTTTGCTACATCCATTGCTTACTATACTAAATAAAGCTTAATTAATGGACGCAACAAATACGTAACAGATGTAATTTAGCGTCACATAAAATTGATTAAATATATTTTGTTAGCAGCTCTATATAAATACCGAAAAGGCGTAACGGTTTACTTAATGCTCCATTCTGTCGATGCACATTAAATCGATATAAACTGATACAATGTTCGTTGTTCGCCACACCCAGTGAACCTGTAAAGGCCAAATGCGATTAGCCAAAGGCCCAAAAGAAACAACACAATGCGAAAAAAAAATACTCGCCGTCCCTTACAAACCAATTAAAGCTTATCCACATAAGCTTAACATAAACGACGCTATTGGCATCCCACTGCTGGGCATAGGCGTTTGTATCGAGTCGTGAACCCTTAGCAGAGGCGGT
>MOOZ01001075.1:65747-76720 GCA_002930495.1 Cecropterus lyciades
GCTGTTATTAGGCAGAATTAGGTGTGGCGGTGGTGCCTCCGGAGTCGAACCACAAAGAGTTCTACCACCTTCATTCCTATCCTAAACCCTGCTCTATTTGAGACGAGACTTATGTGGAGTGGGGACAGAAATGGGTACACGAATATGTCCATGGGCGGCAATAACCACTTATAATTTAAAAACGCGACCGTTTATGACTTCTTTACTATGAAAAAGATATGAGACTTTGAGTAACGAAACGAAAAGAAAAAGATTTTAGGTATAATTTCCTCTTTTGCTAAATAGTAGCTAAGTAATTGAGGCACTAATTGCTCATCTTGCGACGCAACTGACTTACGCTTGCGTGTCATTTTTTACTGCCTCATTAGACCTTTCTTTCCTAATTACTTTAGAATTGTAAATAATTTATGCCAAATGCACCTTGTATTATTGCAAACATAGGGTATGTTCAATAATTGTTACCTATTTATTAAACAATTAGTGTCAGTGACAATGTATAATGTTCGACTACCCCTATTTTAGAAAACAGGATCATGAATGCCACCTTACTAATCAAAGAATTAAGTTTCCCATATAAAACTTTCAGTACAAAAATTTGTGCGAATTCTAGCCAAATCTGCCAAAATTCGCTCAACGCTGACACTTGCACCGCCAAGCGAACGATTTGTGGCCTAGCGGGTAATATTTTATCCTTTGTATCAACAAAGGGCTTCAAAAGAACCGTAAAGGTTATTCGCAAGATGAAGGGTTCTGCTATTATATCCACTTAACATGCATAGACTACCATTATTCACACATACATCAATGCGTTGCATATACTATACTTTTACTATGTGTGCATTAATGCAGAATAACTGTTACAATGTACTTGCAGGTGCGTAGTTGTCCGGTTGATCTTTATTTATTTTTTAGGGTTCCTTAAAAAGTCCCAAAGGGTTAAAACGAGACCCTGTCACTACCCTGCTGTCCATCAATGTCACCAGGCTGTATATCATGAACCGTGTAGCTAGGCAGTTGAAAATAAATGAAATAAATTCACAGATTATTTAGTTATATATTCACTTTTAAAATAAAAAATATATTAAAAATAAATATCTAAGGGGGGCTCCCGTACAAGAAACGTGATTTTTATTGCCGCTTTTTATACATAATGATACGGAACCCTTTGTTTGCGATTCCTACTCACACTCGGTCAGTTTTTTACTTTTGAAATTAAGGTAGAATGAAAATACATAACATAAGCTATATTTAGGGTTTCGTATCCATAAATAATGTCAATCCATATATATGTCATTGATGGATAGTGCGCACGTAAATAGGTGGACTACGGGAGGTTTATATAGCATCAATATGCTTAGTACTAATTTATGGGCCATTTAGTGATAGTAATGAAAATATAATTATCTAACAGTTTCTCATATTTTCTGCTTTAAATGATTGTCATATGCAGAAGCAAGACGACGCTGATTGTAGGGAACAAATCAACAAATTGAAGTATAATTCAATTAAAATTAATTAATAAGAAGTTTATGATAAAATGTAAAGTTATTTGTTCCATATTTTAATGTTTTATTGATTTTATTGTGTTTTAAAAACTGGTACGTCCAATTGCAAAGAAGTACCTACATAAAAAAAAAAAAACTTAATATAAAGAAACTCGACCTAACGAGCCCGACGTAATTAGACTCAAAGTATACTTAACGACTTACACCCGACTTAACGAGACTCGACGTAAGAACACTAAAAATAACGACACATGATGTAGAAATACTTCATGTTACGAGACTCGACGTAATTAGACTCGATGTAAAGACACTCAACATAACGCCCCACGATGTAAAGATACTCGTCCTAACGAGTCTCTACGTAATGAGACTCGATAGAAAGACACAAAACATAACGATACACGATACAAAGAGATTGTATACTGACACTAAACATGACGTCGCACGATGTAAACAGACTCGACGTATCAAGACTCGATGTATAGAGACTTGACGTAACTTTAACAAAACCTGTCTTCTTCCTAAATTTTGTTTAAAAAAGCCAAGCCAAGTTTTATTTTACGTGACATCACGACGTCTCGTTCTTGGCTGCATTTCAAAGGTCACATTGAAACATACAAGACTATTCTTGATATCGTCTGCCTCTTGACCTTTCCGTGTATATCGCGATCAACTTAGTTTTTATTTATTTGTACGATTAGACTGGTTATTAGCTCTTTCTTTTATATTTGTTTTAAATTGAATAAATAACAGTTACTGTGCGATCGATCTTGGAAACGGCCGAAACGTTTTTGAGCGGAATTTACTCTAGAAAAGTGTAGTTTGAAAGGAACAGAGTTTATTCCCTTTTAACCCTGAATATTCCTGAATAACCCTGAATACAGTATTTTTACTATTGCAGATGCTTACGATATGTAATACTTTGTAATTTTTGTTATAGTTCAATAAAAATCTTTAAATTCCGTACGTAAAAAATGCAGCTAGATTGATACGGTCATAAAAATTTGGAGTTGATCGCATGTGTCCATCGGCTGTAATGGTCACTGGACGGCCTGTATACTTGTTAGCTACTTCTATAATGTCATCAATACAAAAGGCTTCTGGAATTCGCATTACATACATGTAAAATTAAAAGGGGAAGTCAAATTCTGAACGAGTTTCGATACGTTATATCTTCTTATAATAAACATGATTACGTACAAAATTAATAATTCATTATGTAAAGAATGGTGATGTAATATTTTCTTCCTGCATAAGCCGGGATTGCCCTGAATCCCGGCTTATGCAGGATATTTAATTTTACCCAAAAATACTCAGTCTATTCATATTTTAAATAAAACTTAATCAAAGTCGGGTCATCTATTCAGTCATGTTGGCTCTGAAGCTACGATGCCACAGTAAAACACACATAACTTATTACACCAGCCTTTTTTCGGGGCTTACAATGTACGGCCACATTACTATGTAATATTATGTTAGTGGGTTAAGAAAGCAACAAAGTTGAGCCAACCTTGACAATGAGTGAACTGAAAACAATGTATGAACCGGTTGCGTCATACATTTTTTTTACCAGCTTTTCCCGTACAACCGCGTCAACACGTGCAACATAGTATTAAGAGTGCAGTGGCACAACGACCCGCAATATAGTTGGCCCACCCTTGATATGGAGTTTAAATCCACTAACAATGTGGACGCGCTATTAGTTCTTAGGGTTCTGGGGTAGGGTAGGGTTCTGTCTGTCTAAGATTCGGAAGAAGCAACGCACGTGTTATTGACTACATAAGAACCCTTGTTCTTAATTGAGTTGGTGACAGATGTACATGGGCGGCAGTGACTACCAGGTGGACTAATCGTTTCTTATTTTTTATAAGATGTAACATCTTATAAAAAATAAGAAATCTACAAATACTCATACATAAACATCAGGCGAATAAAGTGACATCGACCGACTTTACCAAGGATAAGTTACATGTTCGATCAATGTATTCAACTAACAATGCAATCTGTTATCTAATCGATATTGTCCTTATAGAGCAATGAACGTTTGCTACACTACGTAATTATGGACAGATTATGTAATACGTAAGAGTGGGCCAATGAACTGTAGCATGGTCCTTGTCGCCCAAGGCCGGTTGTGAGTCACGACTCGTCTACATTATTAACTATACGCGAACTAATGTACCTTTTTGTCACGTGGACGAAACCTTCAAATGGCAACCGTGGGAGCAACGCCGGGTTATGTGGGATTTTTACCGCATTAAAAGACCCCCGGTAGCCTCTAATGGAACACAATTGGAGTCCTCCGAGTGCGAGGCCCCTTTGGGGATCTTTCCTGGAGACCATTTACGCTCACCGTCAGATATTTACGACGGCAAGCAACCGTCGTTCTCGGGTTCACTTGACTGGACGGTTCGAGCTCCCTCTCTTGCAGCCTGCAACCCCGGAAGCCCCCTTTTAGTCGCCTATTACGACAGGCAAGGGAAGCCGCCCTATTCTGGTCCCGGAACTACTGGGACAGAACTAATGTACCTACGAACTAATGTACGAGCGAAAGTATGAACGTGGGTATAGTTTTGTTAAGGGGGATGACCAAACGCGGCAGTCGGCGAAAAAATAGTAGTAGGCGTGTCTCTGATTTTTTTCTTGGTTTTTTTTCTCTCTTTCAGAGTATTTTTTATCCGGAGTTCCTCTTACCGTATCTTCATCAGATAATCCTCCTGGATATCTATCTGGATACGGTGAGAGAGACTATTATTAATACGGAATTATTACACTCCAAATTTGTCTGTTTGAAGATCTAGATCTATATGCTTTGCCCTTATATATGCACTTATGTATGTAAAATATACTATCTATATCAAATCCCACATTAGGAACACACAAGAATAAATACAGAAATACTCAAACTAAATGGCGAAACCATATTTTTTTTTATGAAATATTTATTTATTTTGTAATGGAGTCCCACAACCTGCAACCACGCTCTTTTACACTTTTTATATTTTACTTTCAAGAATTCGTAGATTTAAGAAAAATCTAAGATGTTGTCATACTGCTGTGTGTATCTAGAAGATAATAAAATTTAAGTATATTATTTTAGTATTTTCAGATTTTGATTATTGTTTCATTTTAAAACATTACTGTAGGCCAATAACCTCCGCCAGAGCTCGGCCCGATTCAGCATGGAGACACGTTACCGGTGACGTCTACTCTACCGGTTTTTAAGTTTAAAAATATATCTGGCTTTTTAAATAAATACTTAAGATACAATTTTTATTTCTTTATTTCTTCGAATTCCGTTTTAACTTAAAGAAACGATTTTAATGTCAAAAAAGTCACCAGCGATATCAACAATCTTAAATGTCTAAAAACTCCTTTTGTGTTGTTAAATTAATTCTTAAGATAGATTTTTGATTGATTTTGATGATGATAATTTATGTATTTATATTTTATTATATTGTTAATTGACATCGGGAATCTACAATAAGATTAGATTCTTTCCAGAAGTAAGCCACGTGTGTGGCTACCCTTGAGGACTAAGGTGGAATGCTTCTGATAAGTATGTATTACACCCTTCAGACCAAACTTAGCCTAAGGTAAGACGCTGATCTTATCTGGGGTTGAATATAGATAAAAACACTGTTTGACAGTTAACAATGATCCAGTCATTGAAAGGTAAATATAACTGGATTCGCGTTGAAGTGGCACTCCAACTTCATAATGACGAAGCTGTCAAACTTGAATAAAGATATTTTAATACAACTTATTTTAGCCGGTTGAGTATTTAATTTAAGATTGCGTTAAAAAGTTACTCCTTTGTTGCTATGTTGATAGCTTTATGGCTTAGTCAAGTGCCGCTTCGTAGGTTCTTATTAGTGTAGACTTTAGATTAGAGATTCTCAAACTTTTTACGTATGCCATCTACTTTCAGAATCAGTATAGTGAGTAATGTGAATGTTATAATAGATGTATTTTAGTGATTAGAGTAACACAAATCAGCCATCGCTCACGAATTAGTTTTGATGTATGTCTCCAATGTCCACGAGGCGTTGAAGATGGTTGGACCCTTTGTTGTTGTACTCTGTCGGTATTGCCGCTACATTTAATTCTGCCTAGTGACAAGGCTGCTTGGTATGAAAGGGAGAAAAATAAGGGAGACATACACATACATACAATCGACGTGTTCCAAATTTGTCCTGAGTGGTAGAGCTCTTTGTTGTTCGACTTCGAAAACACCACCGTCACACCTATTTCTGCTTAATAACAGCAGTGTTATGCGTTATTGTGTTCTGGTCTGAAGGATGTGGTAAGGGAGACAAACTTTTCCGAGGCATTCCATCTTAGTCCTCAGGGGTAGCAGCGCATCTGTGGCTGACCTTCGGTGAGACTTTTATCTTACCTAAGGTTGACTACAGATGTCCATGGGCGGCAGTAGCCACTTACCATCAAGTGGGCTGCGTGCTTGATTGCTACTTCCATACTATAAAAAAAAACATTTGTAGCCAATCTCAAATAGGACTTTGAACATGGTTGGTTGAAGATGTCTGTGGCAGTGGCCACCAACATGTACTGCCAACAGAAACAGCATTCTCTTTACTACTTCCATATTATAAAAAGAGAAAATCTTACCTCTGTAAAAATGACTGAACAATTCATTGTCAATGTTCGAGCAACAATGTTGTCGTTTGTTGACTCAACGGTATAATTGTCACCGCCAGTACAATTATGTAATATTACCGTAGTTATGTAAAAGGTGCAAAGGTCATTTAGCATTAATTTGCGATGAATATCAGATCAAAATATGGCTATGGCTACGTTACTATCTATGCAGATGACACGTGTCTATTTTATTTTGGATCATGGATACATGGAATTATACACTCAAAAGGACTTAGACACATTGTTTAAATGGTTCCAATATAATCTGTTGATAATTAACACTTCTAAATCTTGTTATGTAATATTCAACCCCAAAAATAAAAAAATACCTACTTTTGATCAACTTAATAATCTTAATATCACGTAATTCTGACGACGACTTAATGACGACCTACGTGTGGGAGCGGTCACCATACCGGTCTGACACGCAATGGGTCCCAGGTTCGATCCCTGGCCAGTTTAAATTCTGTTCTGGATCTGGGTGTTTGTGTATTCGTCTTTGTATGTCCATGGCATCCACGACACAGGAGAAAATCCTAATGTGGGGCTATGAGTGTTGAAATCGTTTATGTTTAATTATTTTTCTACAAAAAACCGTGTAAAATTGCGAGAAAACTGGATTATGTTAAATAAAACATGTTTCTCTCCTCCTACTGAACATTAAAATGTATCAATTCAGTAATATTGTTAATCCAAATCTTATTCTGATTAATAAAAATAAGACGAGGAACTCGTAATTTGCATGTATTCTTGTTTGAAGAGTGTGGTAAAAATACTTTACTAGGCGCTAAGTGTTAGTATCCTATATAGGACGCCAAACCTATCTATACTAATATATAAAGATGAAGAGTTTGTTTGTTTGTTTGAACAATTCGATCCGTCCGATTTGAAAAATTCTTTCGGTGTTCGATAGCCCATTTATCGAGGAAGGCTATAGGCTATATATCATCACGCTAAGACCAACAGGAGCAGAACACCAATGAAGAATGTTTCAAAATCGGGAGTTTTTTTTTCTAATGAGATATAAAATTTCGGTTAATGTATGTCATGTTACATTTCTTTTAAATGCGGGTGAAACCGCGAGCTCAGCTAGTTTATAATATTAGTAAGATTCATATTGTCATTGTCCATAACAGCGAATCAGATCATTTCTTAGTTGCTAATCAGCTGTTACATTGCTGTAAGCCGTAGTGACTCATTTTCAAGGTTGGCATAACTATGTAGGAGGTTCTTGGCCTACTGGCATAACATTGTTACTGGTTACAAAGTAGTCGTACTTCTTGATCTGTGGTCATGACAGTCGCTGAAACAATAAATGGTAATTGCGTTATTATACGCACTAATTAATAGTTATTCAACCTAATTTACATTCGTAATTGTAATAATTAATAGTAATGAATAGTTAATAGTAAGTTAATAGTCATCGTCATCGTCATCGTCAACCCATTATTACACCACTGCTGGGCACGGGTCTTCTCTCAGACTGAGAGAGAGCTAAGATGTAGCAAACGAACATGCAGTCCACCTGATGGTAAGTGGTGGATGGTAACTACCGCTAATGGACATATAAGCAACATAATTATAGAATAGAGATTCTATCCGAAGTCAATCACAGATGCTTCTTCCAGAACTAAGGTTTTCGCCTCATATGATAGTGAGCTGACAATCAAACTCAAGAACTGCTTCACGCTAGAAATACGTGTGATATTCAACTAGATGATTCCATCAATTTATCGAGACTGGAGAATTCTTGTTTAGATGACAGCTCATTTTTTTAGTAATATAAGTCATTGAATTCGAACTCAGGCCTCCAGCGTATAGTGAAACATATTGTGTTGCAATGTCAAGGCGAGGTGACTATGTTGCAGTTTGTTGTCCTATTGGCATAGTATATTTGTTTACAGAGCCTACATTGTTAACTACAGTAACTAACTGACTGATGTAAAAGTTAACGCCCTTGACTCGGCTCTTGTCATTCCATGTACCTACAGTTATTCAATTTCTATAGAGAAATGTAAGAAGGTAATAACTATTCTGCGTTTGTACAGTGATATTTTGCATGTTTGAAAGAAAATATATTAAGAAACGGTGTAGGAAGTTCAAATGTTGAATTTTAATTTCTCTTTTGGTGTTACGTAATATATCAATTTAATGTTCATCACATTAATGAAAATCATAAGATTTAACGTAAATATGCGTTTCAATATAAGTGTAAAGGCTAAATGATTTAATAAAACAAAAATAACAAAAAAAATAGAAACCGTCTATGCCATAAAAAAGTAAAAAATTATTTAAATATGTATTGGTTAAGTACATACACAATACATAGTCCCGAAGTCGACGCTCACCATATTTCGCTAGATCACGACGACGAAACTATGGCCAATCAGTATATGAGCAGTGGACTATGGCCTCTCATACTCTGAGAGAGACCCGTGTTCAACAGTGGGATACTACTGGGTTGACGACCACGACAAAAAGTCAGTGGGTCTTGCGTTCATCCAAGTATTAACTACGTTTCACTTTCAAGACGGTGCAACAATGTTGCAGTGTATTGACCTGATACAACTTGTTATAATGCAATCGTTTAAAGTAACCTGGTTTGGACAATGTTGCGAATGACGTCACTCTCAGTGTCAGGGTCAAGACGTGTTTGATTTTTCGTTTCTAAAATAACGCTGGATCCACAAAATGGACGAAATTTGTGATATTGATTTCGTGTTTTGACAATGTTGTGAATGTCGTCTTAGTGTGAGCTACATCTTGGCCAGATGATTACTTTATCATTTCTTAACACGTTCATTTCCTACACCCTACATACCCTACATACACCCTGTGCGTTCATGTAAATTTTCTCGAGGTTCCAGCAACATGCCAGGCGCGCTCATAGTACTGTAAAAATATTTGTCGACATCGGAGAAGCATTCATGAAAATCATAGTGGCATTAAACGTGGTCAATAACAACATATCTTCAAAATGAAAGAAGTTTATGATATTGATGTCGTGCATATTTTGACAATGTTGGGAATGACGTAAGTTTCTGTGTCAGGGTTGAGATGAGTTTGTTCTTTCGTTTCTTAAACGATGGATTTTCAAGGATTAACAAAGTTTGTGATATAATGTTTTCACAATGTTGGCATGTAAGTGTCAGGGTCAAGATGAGTTAGCTTTTTCGTTTCATAAACGGATTCCCAAAAATGAATGAAGTTTGCGATATTGATCTTGAACATATTTAGACAATATTGCAAATGACGTAAGTCTTAGTTTTAGGGTCAACATGAGTTTGTTCTTAATTTCTTACTTATTAGCAAATCATAGGAAAATAACCGAATTTTGTGATATTGATCCTCCTTCTTTATACATAACATCGAATCAGCGGAATATTACCAGAATATACATATGATACAGCCATCATTTATCTCACAACTTGCTAAGGACAAAATCGATATGAGAAAGGAAGATTAGTTTGCTCTTTCATTTCCTACGTATAACGGCGGATCACCATAATATGAACAAAATACTCGTGGTATATTTCAGAACATGCTTGCAATGATAATGTTGCAAAACGTGGTTGATTAATGATTATCTTTTGTCAGGGTTACGATAACTTTTCTGTTTCCCTTATTTTATACACAGAGACGAATCACCAGAATATAATCGATGATTTCTTAATATACATAGATACAGTTCAATATACCAGTTTAATGTCGGAAATCGTCGTAATGAATCTAGATATCACAGTCAAGATAAGTTTGATCTCCTATTTACTTTACAGCGTTCGTGTATGTTTAGTTTACATAAAATATGAACTAAAAGCTAATGACTAAGTTTCTCCGTGTTTCCAAATTTTTACAGTTTCAATTCTTAGAGTGTCCAAGTCATGATTGCTTGTCCAAGTCTTTGCTGTAAGAACATTATATGAGAATACTTATAGATCTGATATCAAACTTGCATGCAATGTTGCCAGTGAAATATAGCTGGGTTATTCAGGGCAATATCGTTGCAATAATTTGAGCAATATAGAAAGGGGGCATCAAGGCAATCTCACCTTCTGAGAATCCATTTATATAGCAGGCATTAAATAAGTAATTAAGTATCGCCAGAGGATGTGCATGCCTATTTTCAATTCCCATCTATCATTACTATAAACTAATTTTAGGGGCAAGGCTTTGCTAGAATAAAAAGGGTATAAGGGTCTGTCTGTCTGCCATAGTTCATGTTAGCGAAGTGAGGTTTGGTAAACTTCACCACAGGTCTTATAGAACTCTGGGTGTAGACCAGTGTTTCTGTGTGTGTGTGTGAAGGCTTACAGGGGGCGGTATTGTTAAGAAATTAAAGGGGTTTGGAACCGTTTTTATTTAGATTTCGACGTTTTTTTACCGACTAAGTCAGTGATAGATTATTGCTGAATTTTCAATTTTGAATGCCAATCTTTAGTGGGAACTAGACAAAAATTGATTCTAAAGGCGAAATAAGGTAAAACAGTAATGTCTACGTCAGTGGTTTTCAACTGATGTAGACATTACTTGTCCTTAATGATTTTAACTTACCAACGAATTGTTGGCTATCTTTAGGTATGATTCCATGAGCGACAGTGACCACTTATCCGATGATAACCTGATGATGGACTGCATGTTTGTTCCTTTGTGCTACTTCTAAAAAAATTTGTAAGTAAAAGCAATTTCCATATGATAATCTGCTTTTAATAAAATGTATACGAATATCTATCAAACTTGACCTTTTACCTGATATGAAAGTGGGAAGAAATTATGTTTATACGTCAATGCAATTTCTTGTGATAAAGTCCA
>MOOZ01001075.1:83328-97525 GCA_002930495.1 Cecropterus lyciades
TGAAAAATATTAGCGTTCTGCACTTTTCCTACACATAAACTATAAGTGTGCCAAATTTCATACTCCTCCGTCCGCGCATTTTTTGTAAAAAGGGGTGGTTTTAAAGCTTCACGTATTAATATAATGATTATTAAATATCTTTCTCAGATATTGGCGGCAACTCTTTTTATACCCTGCGGTTGACTAATGGTATTTCTCTCTGAATATGAACACATAATAATATCGTATGTCACATAATATATAAATTATTCACTTGTAAATCTTTATAAAAGTATTAATTCAAATCAATAACACTTTATATTGCCAATTCACACTATCAAATAAACGATTTGAATTAGACAAAAAAGAATAAAAAAGAAGAAAAATACATAAAAAATATGTATTTACAGTCGAACATAGAATAACTTCCTTCTTCGAAGTCGGTTAAAAAGACGCATTCCCCTTTAACTACATGTATGTTGTATGTATGACAATCTTTCGATTGATATGTAGTTAATTGTTTATATGAATACTTCCACATCTTTGTTACTATCAGTATGTCCTCGGCCTTGCTTTACACGTGGATGTGTGCGTTTTCACGGCAGTAACACCAAATAGTTTCCAATTGACATATCGTCGTTCAAGTTCTAGCACCGCGTAAGTCATTTTTTGGCGGTAATTAAATTTTGAAAATCATCGTCATTGGAATCGAAATACGCGTCGTTTTGTCCAAACAGAATCAAGGTACGACAAAATAATACCTTTAAATTATGGAAAATTAAAAGTACAAAATGGAACTTTTGTTGCGTCTATGTAAAATTAATCGGGTTTTGTCTCTCCATAAAAAATTCCAAAAATGACTTACGCGGTGCTAGAACTTAAACGACGATATGAGTATGTATCTCAGTGCATTTTAGTTCTGACGATTAATTTCTGTTATTTAAAAAAATATGAAAGACGGACTAATTGAGTCTATGGAACTACATAATGATTAGCTATAAAAAAGAGATAACTATAAGCTCTATAAGAAAAATAAATAATTTGGTGTAGAATAAATGAACTCCAAAAATAATGAATATATAAATTACGACAAGAATAGAGATGCATAATGCTTTAGTTATATTACACACACCAAAATAAGACCAGTCAAAATAGGAATATATTAAAAAAAGCGTAAAAAAATATAGGAGTTAATAAAATTATATAATTATCAAAACAAAGTTCGGCAAAAATGTTAATCGTATCTTCAGAAACAACAAATTTTGATACGAGGTAAAGATAATCTAACTTAACTTAAGCGGCTTCTCCTTAGAGATATTAATCGATCTTAAACAACTCTGAATTTATAAATCCATCCAACTTAAATTGAACTCGCATAATTAATTGTCTTAGTGCGGTAAAGATTTAGATAATTTATGGGCAGCGAAGATTTTTTGAGATAGATAATTAATTATTTATCACATACACCACATATGTGATAAATTATTAATTAGCACATTTCATACATAGTTTTGCATTGTTGCCGTTTTATTGTACCTATTTAAAGATGGTGTAGAATCTTATCGTAATATTTAATTACAATATTTTTTAGTTTTCCCTGGTCACTTTAATTTTGTTTATGTTTTATAGAATCGCTTTACATAAGTACAATTTACTGTGTTTCTAATAAGTTAGTAAATTATTCTTGAAAATTGTATTTTTCATAAAATCTGCTAATGTTTAGGTAATTATATTATAAAATTTATATTATGAATGATATAACTGGTTCCGTTTTCATATAATTCAATTTAATAATAACTAAACTTACTAAATGAATGTATCATTGAAAAATACTATTGGTATGTCACCCATTACAAAATATGTTGATTAAATCGAACGAATACTGCTCTGGTTATGTGCAAGGGCATTGCAACGCAGTCATTCCATCGCATGCGATTAGCGACGCCCTCAGTGAACTCACTGCGACTTTGTTAGTAATAACTACATAATAAATAGTTAGTATAAACGCTTTTTACACTCATAACCCCACAGGATTTTCCCCTGTGGGTGTCATGGACACATAAAGACGAATACATAAACACCCAGACCCAGAACAGAAATCTAAACTCATCATTCAGATGTCTGATGCCGGGGATCGAACCCGGGACCCACTGCGTGTCAGACTGGTATGGTGACCGCTCCACCACGCGGATCGTCTAATAGTATGTTTTATACATATGACTAACATTTTCTTGTGAAAGTTAAATATAAATCATAGTATTGTAGTATAATTAGAATATCTATCTATATCTATACTAATACATAAAAATGAGGTGTGTCTGGGTGTTACTCAAACACGCAAGAATTACTGGACCGATTTACATGAAATTTTGCATGTATGTAGCTTATTTAACTGGTCAGTGGGTAGTATATAGGATGTTCATTTCGATATTTTTCGCTATTTAAAGATAGTGACTATTTTCACGGCGAGGACACTACGCCCTTTGGTTTCAGACTTTCATATTTCCATTTTAAATAAAAGAGAACGATAAAAAATAGCAAACTTTTGATGGCATATACGAGGTTAACATGTAATTTTATCGCATCGCATATATATCATTTGTCAAAAATTTATTGAAAGACTGAAAAGGTAAAAGCAGCCATTTCTATAATTTTTGAATGTTTGTCCGTTTCTTTCTGTGTGTTTTAAATCGCGTCAAATCAAAACTACAAAATTTAATTTAGTCTGTATTTCGTTAAAATTTACATTCGCCAACATTTTTAAACTGTTGCGAAATAAAACTAGCAAAGAAATCGATCCGTTACATACTAACTTGTTTCAATTTTGCGAAAATATTTAAAATCTCATTTTTATAAAGATTCGAGTAAGTATATTAATATGTATGACATGATTGTGTACTACGGATCGCCAAGAGAAGGAAGGGGAAGGAAAACAATGACAAAAATAGGTCATGTAGTATAGACATGAGTACGTTTCCTTATTATTAACATTGTCCCAGTGAGGTCACTGAGGGCATCACTGATCGCATGCGATGCAATGATTATGCCCTAATTATGTACGTTACAAGCGCAGTACAATTTCAAATGAACAACCACATATTTTTATTTCAACACTAGCTGTGCTCCGCGATTTCGCTATATAGCCTATAGTCTTCCTCAATAAATGGATTATTCAGCACAAAAATATTTTTTAAATCGACCCGGTAGTTTCTGAGATCAGCGCGTTCAACCAAGCAATCAAACTCGTCAATTTTATAATATTATAAATATATAAGTAATGAGTAAAATACATAAGTAATAAGTATAGATATGTAATTTCATTGTTAAGTGGATACAATAATAGTTTTTAGTAGTACGCCTATATGCAACTCAATTATTGTTAAATTTCAAAGAAATAACCATTTTCGTTTTCAAAGATAGCGCAGTTTAATTAGTAAAGTGGGTGTTCGTAATTTGTACACGAGCGAAATTTAATTTGCCTGAAAATAAAAAAGCGGGGAACTGTGCGTCGGACCACGCACGAAGAAGGGTTCTGTATCTAGGTCCGTATATAGAATTGTGCTTTAGGTAAATAGATTAATTAAATGCCTATAAATTTGCATGCCGACAAGGTAGAACAAGAGAACAATGATAATAATTTTATGACCTTTTTTGTAACCTTATTCTAGCAAATAAAGAATTATTATTATTATTAGGATAAATATTTATTCTATGCGCAATATTTTATTAAGTTAAAGAAAATAAGATTATCATCATTATTCAATATGTTTGATATATTTAATAGATATATAAAACATATTGAAGAACGAAGTTGTTTCTGTAATTGTAACGTGTAACTATTCATTATAATAATTTTCGATAAAAATTCGAAATTATCCTCCCAAAGTTAAAACGTATTAGTGGAGAAGTCGGGGAGCGGCATAGTTTTGACTAATTAAAAAAAGTATTACATTTTATATTCCATAGCGTATTATTTAGATTCTATTAAGAAATCCAATTATACCACACGCGTGTAAATGGTCTCTTTTTCTTTTATCCCTAAATTACATAAACACAATGAAGTATTCTTCTAATTTAATAATTTTACTTACATTACAGAAAACATTGGCCTCCCTAATTTTACCTGTAGCTTCCGAAAAAAACCAGACAGAGAACAAAATACCTGTACGAATTCCGATCTTGCTATTGAATTAGGGAACCCTAAAAAGGGTTATTTTTCTGTATCGTGCAGTTAAACATATGAGTTCAGATAATTGGTGTTATTTAAGAATTACAGAAATACGTTTAATTTTGAGCAGACTTAAAGAATTATACCTATTTTTCAATTATTCAAACCTACTTTTAACAATTGACTTATCTTTTTTTATAAGTTTGGAGTAGCAAACGAGTATGCGGTTCTTCGGATGGTAAATGTTCACCGCCGTCCGTCAACATCCGTAAGCAACGTAACAGGGTTTCTGTCAGAAGTTCACGGATGCGTTGATAATCCCGAGGATTGAGTTGGTTGCCTCGTATAAAAGTGAGCTGGCCACCACAATCTTCCACCAAAACTTACGAAATGCTTCACGCTAGAAATAGCTGTGGCGGTGGTGCCTCTCCGGTCGACAATAGTTCTACCACCTTATACAGATGAAAGTTGATTTTGTGCAGAGATTGCAAACAAACTTTCAAACACTATGTAGCCCCCAAGGGGTAGATTATCACAATTCTTTTTAAGTGGGTGCCTACAAAATAAACCTTTCGTCCTAAATTATAGTTCTTGCTGAAGTCGTTTAGGCTTCACGTTGATAAGTCAGCGAGTATCCGTTTTTATAATAATAGAGGATATGTTGCCAGGTGGTAGAATCAGTGTACCTCGACCGAGAAGGTACGACGCCCTCATCTTTTTCTGGTTTGAAGCAATTCTTGCGTTTTGCTGGAAGGGTGCGGTTGCCAGCTCACTTGTCACACACATGACGCGACCATCTTCTCGGGAGTAGCAATGCATCTGTGATCGACTTCGGATAGAAATAAAACTCTCGTTCTATATGAAGTTTCTTACAGATGCCCATGGGCGACAGTAACCACTTACCTTAAACTAATTGTTTGGTAATAAAAAAAGATATTGGATATTAAACACGCTATACGATACAACATATCAGGGCTGTTGCGGTTGCCGATTTTTTCACATCCGTGGATGTGAATGCGGATGCGGATTTTTGAAGGCTCACATTCGCGGATGCGGATGCAGATGTCTAAATCCATGCGGAAGCTCCGCATTTGCGGATGCGGATGCGAATATTCGCAACATCTCTGGTTTATTTAGAAGAAACTAATGATGCACCACAGCAAACGCGTCGTATCTTGTCACATTTTTTTCGCTCCCATTGGTTATTGTCACGTGCGAACCCACAGAATTTCTTTCTTGTCGCATTTTGTATTACATCCGCATGAACATCCGTATTGACTATTGCGGATGCGGATACAGATGTCATAATCTATGCGGAAGCTCCGCATTTGCGGATGCGGATGTGAATATTCGCAACATCCCTGTAACATATGCTTCGGATTCAGGTAATGCAAACCTATAGTTAGCAAGGTGCAATTATTTGTTTTATATCCGCAAGATAAGTGTGACTAATGGTTAGTTAATTGGTCTAGACTAAAATTAAGTCATTAATGATACTTTGAAATAGGTCATTGTAATTTGCTACTGCACTTTGTATGTTATTAAGCAACAAATTAATGGTTTTCCTGTCAGGTTTCATTGTCCCGATTATTAGTTTAATGTACCACCTTTTCTTACCCGACTGCGTCGAAGGAGGGTAATGTTTTTTGAGCGTATGTATGTATGTTTGTTAGTATGTATGTCCATTTCTTTGGCACGCGCTACAGCCCAAACGGCTTGACGGATTGTGAAGTATGACGTATCATAGAATCGTCTCAATTTTGAAAGTGACATAGGCTATATAATTTTTATAAATGGCGTCTGCAAATATTAATGCTTAAAAACAAATTATTCTTTACTTATAAATTAACGTCATAACTTTTTATATAAAATATTAACGGTATTTTATATTTAATTATTAAAACGAACTTACTGATAAGCAAAAATTTCATTTTTTTTTTACAAAATTAATAGTTCTTTAAAATGTTTTCGAAATATTTTTTTAATTTTTAGTTGTTACATATTACAATAATAATAATTATTATTATATTTCTAACTTAATACAAAAAACCGCATTCAAATCGTCCAAATCGCTTAGGAGCTACGTTTCCAAAGATAAACAGACAGACATAGCGGTCAAACTTATAACACCCCTCTTGCGTCGAGGGTGAAAAAGTGTTATTTAATTTCTTCGGCAAAATTAGAAGGAATTTGAAACAGTTTAAAAACGCAAGTGTCTAATTAACGTTATTACAAAAATAATTAACTTTAACATTGTTAATAACATAATAATGAATAAATTGTCTTATTAACAACTGTTATCTTATAAAAGATACTTATACAAATAATTTAATCCATTTGTTATACCAGTTACAATTGAAAACACCTTTGTAGCTGCCAATAGTAATGACGTGTTAGCAAAGATGTTATTTTGTAATCTAATGGGCATCTGTAATCCCTTCTTCCAGGATTGGGGGCTATCTGAAGTCGAACATAGTTACGTCGGTGTCCCTGAAGACTAAATTAGAATGTGTACATAAATTGTCGTTTCTTTGGTTCGACGACTATTTTATACTTAAATCTAACGATAAGACAGACAGGCTACCCGATGGAAAGAAATAACCGTCGCCTATGGACATTTGTAACACCAGAGAAGTCGCGAATGCAACTCCGGTTTTGAAGGAGAGCTCTTTTTACACCTTTTTTGAAGAACATATACTTATATTATATACTTCAGACTAAGATTTTCAACTCAGTGCTCGAAAATAGCAACGCATCTGTGGCTAACCTCAGTAAGACCTGAACTAAACTGGGGTTGATTATAGATGTCCATGCCAAGTTGGAACGCCTCGGATAAGTATATCTCCTTTACCACACCTTTCAGACTAGAACACAACAATACATAACACTGCTGTTATTAGACAGGAATAGGTATGCCACCTATGCCACCCTAGGTGCTTTCGGAGTCGAACCACAAATAGTTCTACAACCTTCAAACTAACACTTGGCAATAATTTTACTTACTAGCCGGATATATGTTGATGGGCTTATGATAGGTGTCCATTAAATCTCAGATCGCCCTTTCCATCCATCGTATAAAATTGATAAAATTAATTTTATTTACATTTTATTGTTTAATTTGACTACTTACTATATACAGTACTTAGTATTTTATCTACAGAGGTTTATGCATTTAAAATACACTCTCTGTCTCAGTTGTATGATGATAAATCGAAAGAACGAATCTCAGATGTAGAGGTTTGTTTTTTCCCACTAACAGAGGTAATTCAGTGCCTATGTGTCGGGACCTCAGCATGAGTTCCAGTTGTGGAGGTTTCTCACTTATCCAGGTCCCACTTAACCAAGTTTCACTGTATTATGCGATGTACAGACAGAAGGATCTTTCATATTTAGTTTGTTGGATTCGTATCTATAGATATTGCTCGGAAGTCTTCACAGTTGTACCGTTGTACCATAGTTGGTTCATTCATAACTGTCTCATATTTTAAACTTTATGGTTACTGAGTATTGAATTTTGTTTCGCTGTACAACGGAGCGCTTGTCCATTAACGGCTTGTGTCAACCCCGATAAGGGTTCAACTGACAATGTTCGGTAGTTACATTTTAACAAACAAAGGTTTACTGTTCTGAATAATATCTTTAATGTTTTGTATGGTTGATAAAACGGTACAATGTGAACCGGTTTTTTTTATAAGGTTGACGTAGAAAATTGCATTTCCGATGCTGTTTATCTGATGGAAGTAGACAATGGAGCCCATGGACTTCTGTAATCAATATAATATAGAACAAAGGATCTATCTGAAGTCAATGATTTGCCTTAGACTATGAATGTCGGCTCACGCGAGTAAGAGCGTAGGTGAGGCGATGGTCTCCAGGCGAAATACCCTTTCATCACCTTGCAATAGTAATCATCGCCTACTACTGCTGCTACAATTATCCACAGCAACTTAATATCACACATTTATGCATATTCGCTACTTTTATTACACACAAGAATTTAGAAGGTGGTAGAAATCTGAATCATCTATATTTCTGCCTTATAACGCAGTGTTAGCGATTCTGGTCGGAAAGGAAATATATATCAGAGTCATTACAACTTAGTCTTATTTATTTATTTATTTCAACACGCCAACAGCTTATAAACAATACATTACACCACAAAATTGTACAAATACAATTATTCCCATGTAATTAAGCCAATAACAGGCGTGCACAACATTGGTAGGTACTGCATATACGCGTTATTGCACCTTTATATTTTAATCATAGAAAATAAATTATAAATTTGTAAGTTTAGCAGATAGTTTTTGTTTAAAGACAAAAATTGAATCATTAAAGATGTCTGTCTTCGACTGATGCACTAGCTTGGTTGTATTCGGCGCAGATTCTTGGAAGGGGGGGCTTCAAGGGAAGTACCGCATCAGTGATCAACGTCAGTTAGACTCTAATTTTATTTAAGGTTGATGGCAGATATCCATGTGTGTCAGTGGCCACTTACCATTAGGAGACCTGCAATATCGTTTCCTACTTCTATATTATAAAAAAGTTTACCTAACTGATAGCGACTTCACATTCCATTCACATATTTATTTAACTTAAAGCAAAATATTTGCACGCCACACAATGCAGAGGATTCCCATTGTTTACAAGAAAGGGTCCATTTAACTGTTTCATATTAACACTTGAATGGACTTATTTTAATTGTAAATATTTAATGTAGTGTTAAGATAGAATTATTTTAATCTCAGAGAATGCATACCAAACCGTAACGTAAACGATGTCTTAGAGTGTCTATTGGAATCTAGACTGAGGGGTATAAGGGAGGCGTTCTTATCCGAGGCAGTCCAACTTTGTCCTCAGGGGTAGCAATGTATCTATGGCCAACCTTAAGTGAGACTAATCTTATCTAATTGATTACAGATGCCCGTATGTGACAGTGGTCACTTACCTTAAGAGAAACATACTTATCAGAGGCAGTCCAACTTAGTCCTCAGGGATAGCAACGCTTCTATGACCAAGTTCAAATGAGACTAATTTTATCTGGAGTTAATTACAGATGTCCATAGGTGGCAATGGTCACTAACCATCAAGTTGACTGCATGCTCGTTTCCTACTTCCGTACTATAAAGAAAAAAAGACCGTGTGAAATAAATGGACTGCGAGATGAGAGAATGTATATACATTTATATACACAGGTACATTCTCTCGCTGTCTCGTATTTATAAAAATTCTGTCTATAAAAATTTTAAGGCGATTTCGTGATCCTAAAATTACTACAAATGGACGACTGTGCAAGTTCACACTCAAGACATACTTAAGTGATGGTTCTCACCAATTAAATTGAGCGCCCCGATGGCAGCTCAATAGTCCTTTACAAAAACCGGTCGCACACGTATAAATAAAATAGATACACTGCTCTTATTTTACTTTACTTACTTTGTAGTGCATATGTGAAATAGATTCGAATTCTAGACGTGAACCGCGGTTTGTAAGAAGTTAAATAATTTTAATTGTAATTACTTTTGATAACCAATATCAATTTTATTGTCCTTTATTATCTAAAGTTATATACATAACTAAATTGAACGTTTTTTCCCATACAAATTATTATTAAAATTAAAAACTATAAATAAAAAACTATTGGTTATTAAAATTTATTGTTGAATTAAATATAATATTTAAGATGAATTTCATTACTTTTGATATAGTAGATGGATTTAATCAAATAAAGACTAAATTTCATCTCCAAATATGGACGTTTGATGTTTGAATGTCTGATTTTAAAGACACAAACAGAACGAAAATAAAATCAAAATTTCAAAAAAACTTTTTTTTAATTCTTCAGAGAATATTTTTTCTAACTTCTAGTGTCTACTTTTAGCATCAGCGTTTCGCATTTGTGCGACTTGCTTCGTTCGGTAGTGAGATCGAAAACGCTTGTTTTTACGACAGATATCACCGTGTGTTGTGACTACGGAATTCGGTCCCGGTACCTTTTTTCGATCCCGGGATTTCGGTATTGACGAACAGCAATCCCGGAATCCCGGGATATTCCCAGGATTTTTGAATTTCACAAAAAAAAAAGAGTCAAAAACACTAAATAATCAGGTTTTATTTATACTTTTGAATTGTAAACATATTTTTTGAACTGAATGGACACTGTAGCGTCCTTAACTAATCATAATTCCTATTAAATACAAATTATGTAACTTTTTGTACTATAAACTATAAATCACCTCAAAACTTAAAAATTAACATTTTACTAAAGTAGCTACCTACAAAATTTATGTATAAACGGAAATATCATACTAAATGTAGATATAATCAGCTATTATCAGTCAAAGAAGGTCACAATTATTATTTTAATTTACAAATACTTTTAGGTACCCACGTAACTATTTTTTGGAATTGAGAAAATAGGAACGTAAAAATAACAGAGAATCTAATGTCTCATCATCTAACCTGCTTCTTATTTTATTGCACATATAAGTTGCTGCAGAAAAGGCACGTTCGGGCTCGATTGAAGTAGGCGGAATTGACAGCAAATATTTATACGCCAAAAGTGAAAAGAAGCGTGTGTTTTGTTATTCCTACGGGTACAAACAATACTAAACTTTATAATAGAAATAAAAATTGTTTTATTTCAAATCCCGAGATTTTCGGGATTTGACAAATGTAATCCCGGGATTTGAATACAGAAAAATAAGCCGGGATACCGGGATCGAATTCCCTAATTGCGACTAACGTTTGATCGCCTTCAAAAAAATTATAGACTAAAATTGCCGATCGCCGTGACTCGGCGATCCGTCTGTGATGCTGTCGGCCGTCTGTGATGGAGAGCGTTTAATCGAGTCTACGAAAAAAATCTAAAATTCCAAATCGTCGATAGCTGACGCTTAAAGTAGCAAGTCTGCTACGACCCTTACAGTATCGTAGTTATCCTATTTTCTATATTAGCTTCGGTCATTCATCAATAATTTTTACCATCTCAATAACTCAACTCGGCAATGATTTATTCCTGCTGCTAGTAGCGAACTAAGTAGGTTGGTCGGCAATAAGTCATGATAGCCGACTGACGAGCGCAAATCGTTTAAACCCACCTTGGACAACGCAGTATACTGAGCGGATACATCATTAACATGTTTTATCTTCTCGATGCGAAGTCTGAGCTTAATTTAATCAATTGTAAGTGAAGTATCGTCTATACTCTGATGTAACAAGTTTATTTTAATTGTTTATGAAAAAACCGGCAATTTTTTGGGGTAATCTATTCAACCCTAATGAATCACTTTCAAGTCTTACATTACATTCTTCTATAGCTGTTATGATAACAAATACTAAAAATAAATAATTTGATGGTACACACTTGACCAATTTTGTTTCGAAATTATTTGCCTATATAAGATTAGTTATCACATTTAACACGCTTTTAAAACGAATCTACATGTATCATTTAGATAAGCGAGTTATTTATTCCTAATTTGTATCTATGGCGGACCTCAGGTAGGTTTTCAAATAAAATTGTAACTGATAGCAGATAAGATAGTAGATAATAGGTGTACTTGTACAAAGACCACTGCTTATTCGTTGTTTATTGTTAAGTATATAAAAGAAACATCTAGTACAGATCAGCGTGTTATGTGAACTAATTCCTTTACTCATATCTTAAGCGTGTAATATCAACTCAATGCTCTATTTCAAGAATAACTTTATTTTTTTTATAATCGACAAAGAAAAAAAAAATTCAATTAATGTAGGCTTAGTACATACTTCTGAGAGGGCACTCAACATACATTTTGTTGGATCACGACGCAAACTGTGTCCAAAACGAGCGCCGACTTTTCGAAGTTAAAAATCAAATGTTGCGTGTAAAGTCACGGACTGATGCAAGTGCTACTAATAAGGGTACCCACGCGAACGTGAGGCTTGTAAATACGGGTTCTCTTCGAAAGCGAGACGGGCCATTTAATTATGCAAACTTGTCTTAGGCTCCTGTCACACTGACGAAGTGACAGGATTGCGGGCGACTTTTTTCATAGTTCCAGTAGCGAACGAGCGTACAATCCTGAAAGTGGTCACTACATAATTGATCGAAGCTACAAGAGGCTGGCCATGATTACGCGTCGCTATCAAAAATAGTTAATGGTTTCTCCTTTATACATTTTTGGAGTTTACTCCTTAAGAATCGATTTTCATATAAGGCACCTGGTATGAGAAAAATATGTGTAGTAAAATCTAGTGATTGAATGACCTCGTTACGTTTTTGGTGCGCAACCTATTGTGCGCACCTTTCCCTTTTTCATCCGTCGCATGGATGGCGCTCTTTACAACAATTGAAACTTACTTCAAGATTTTTCATCCGTCGCACAGATGGCGCTGTTTACAACTGAAACTTATTTAAATTGTATTTCATTGCGCCTATTAAGACAATCGTACTTAAGGAGTAAACTCCAGTTCTCCGTCGGAGCTGACACACACTTTTTTTTAAATCAGACAACGGTGTAGCGGTAGTCCCAGCGCTAATGCGGTAATCGAACAACGAAAGAACGAACAATTATTACTATCTTACTAAACGCAAAAAAATCTGAGGAGAAGCAAATCATTTAACAATATAATATAAACAAACCTGCAATCAAAGATTTAAAAAGAACTTCTTCCTAATAAAATGGTGTTTGCCGGCTCACTTTCATATGTAGTGATCATCTTAGTCTTCGGGAATAGCAACGCATGTGGTTGACTTGACATAGAACCCTTGTTCAATATTAAGTTGCTTAAAATGTGTAGTGACCTCTTAACATTAGAGGTACTGTAATACAAAAAAATTACCTATTATCACTATGGACCACTAACAAACAAAATCTTATTCTGAAAAACAACTACCAATAAATACAAGACTCGCCCATACATTCACATTTCACCACTTCAAGAATGTGAATGAGATTACAGTTGGTGGTGCGTTGAATCTTATATGTGAGATAAAAGTTACACTTACGTGTCTTGAAATATGTAGAAAGTATCAAATCAAACAACAGTAAAATATTTGAAATGAAAATGTATCATAATTATAAGAGAAAAAACTATTCATAAAATTACTAATATACTTAAAAATATAATGTCGCAAATCCAGCTATGAATTCTCGGACGAAAAATTAATATTAACATCTAATACATTGCTTAGTATTATAAAGCTGAAGAGTTTGTTTGTTTGTTTGAACGCGCTAATCTCAGGAACTATTGCTTCGAATTTGATTTTTTTTTGTGTTGTAGTCTTTTCATTGAGGAAGGCTATAGTCTATATAACGTCACGCTGTGGTCCTTTGCTCCGCGGGGCACATTACATTATAGTCCTTTTCGCTCCAAAGGACATTATACAAGATATCCTGAGATATTCGTTGCAAAACCATTTTATAAAAACTATAATGTCAAGTTGTTAAATGCGTGCATGTAAAAATTTACGCTTTATTTTTTCTGTTAACATCTAAAGAAATAATTCTTTCATTTCCTTCGAAAAAAAAAATATATTAAACTTTCTCACACTTACTTAATAATAATAGACTGAAAATAAATCTATGATGATTTGTTTAAAATTAGTGTTAAGGCAACAAGGCATTTGTGGTTCTTATCCTATCTGGAGTTACTATAGACTAGTTGTGCCCCGCTACTACATAAGCAAAAACAAACAAACAAACATAGCGTCATATTATATATATTATTTTTTCAATTCGATCCAGTAGTTTCTGAGATTAGCGCGTTCAACTAAAGTAACAAACTCTTCTCCTTCATCATTAGTATATATGTTCGAATGACGACGGCACTTGCTACTTATCATCAGATGGATTGTATGCTTATTCGCAACTTTTGTAATAAACAATGATCTCGTGCGGATAATCTAAATCGATCTCCTTCGTCCAATTATGCGAATTCTCGAAAGGTTACGTTTATCATATCTGATATCCATATATTTATCGTGAACACACAGTGCATAAGCTTATAACGTGAGAGTTTAATTTGCTACAAATTATATAATCAGCCTTTTTTTTTTTTTTTTTT
>MOOZ01001075.1:97553-112254 GCA_002930495.1 Cecropterus lyciades
TCGGGTTATGTGGGATTTTTACCGCACTAAAACCCCCCCGGTGGCCGACCTCGGCGTTACGAAGAGGACTCCGGGATCTCCAAGGGAACGCAACCGGAGTCCTATAATCAGCCTACTGTACAAAGAGTAGAGGGATATCAATAATATTATTAGGATGAAAATATGAAAATTAAGAAGAATGTTGCTTATGTTTGTGTAGGTAACTTCAATTCTTTGTGGTCTACTAGTCGCGTTGTACTGTTAAACTGGGGTTCAGAAGACTGTGTGAAGTGTTCCACTGTTCTTGTTTAATTGGTTTGGTAGAATTTGGAAAAAGAAATCTTATACACTTTTTGTATACATTTTAACCTTTAATGTGGCAATTTAATTTAAATAACCGTAAACACTATACTACGTTTGTAAACACTTAGCGCTGTGCTGTAAGCGAGCTTTGCAAAAAGAAAGCGCAAATTAAAAGCTCACGAGTCGATTATAGTGTACACAGAGCCTTTGTCTTATTTGCAATGAGTTTAGTGGTCAGGCTTTTGTCCTAATGTAGGTATATATATATTATATAATATAATATATTACACAACGTATTTATACTAAAACACAGTTTTATTTTTACATACCTAATATTGAAGTAGTAAACGAGCATGCAGTCCACCTGATGGTAAGTGGCCATTGCCGCCCATGGACATCTGTATGTCTGCCTAGATAAGATCAGAGTCTTACCAGAGGTTGGCCACAGAATCCACAGATGCGCTGCTATTTCTGGACCGGATTAAAACGTTTCGGATAGGTATGCCTTCTTTGCTACACCCTACAGACCAAAACACAGCAGCGCTTAATATTAGTGTTATTAAGCATAAATAGTTGAGGCAGTGGTTCTTCCGGAGTCGAAACAGTTATAAATTTATGAAGGTTACCACCTTCAAAAATTTATAACTGTTTCAGATAACGTTAATATTTAATTAAAACCAGTTCAGAGGGACACGTCACACGACACACATATTGTTTCCATCCACTTATCCATCTAACAGGATTTTAGGTCCACTATGGGACATAAGCCTCCACTAATAAGGATTTCTGCCTATAATCACCGCGCCTTGCATCCGTGTCGGAGACAGTATGTGTTGTAGTTACATAGGAAGACGTTTTCAATCTCCTGGATTGTGTTCACGGGAAGAACAGGAGTGGTCCTGTTTTCAACTAACATGATTTTGTTCAGTGATTTGTCATCCTACTTACGATTGCATGAGACATATTTTTAATACTACTCAGAATTCAGACTATATAAACAGAATATATATAAAGAAATATTTGAAAAACTTGAAAAAAAAATATCTTTGTGTTAATGTTAAAGTCTTTAAACAGCCTCGATTATTTCAGGTTTAATTTTCTGAACAATGATTATATTTTAAGAAGGTATTTTACAATTTTCAGTTCAGGGTGACAGAGAACCTGCACCCAATACTTGGACATATTTGGAACCAATTAAACATTCCTTTTAATGTGACTACGAAGGTGAATCCTCGCTATATCTTATTTAAATTACTCTGCGCTGCAAGGATAAGTATTTAAATATAAAACTGTAGCATGATCAAGAACCAACCTACCTTAAGTACCTTCTCTAGTTTATTTTTAAATAATTCTGTTAAAAGGAAGATTAATTGTATGATTTTAGACTAATATTATCGCTGAATTGATACATTTAAATATGTTACGGGTACCCACAATAAGCGGCTTTTGAATTTCTTTTTGCTGATATTTCGACTCATTTACATTGATCGTGGTCACGGCGAAACTGCAGTGGCGGTGAGAAACCGTTGACAAGCACTAGTGATAGATTAACCTATCTACTTTACTAGTTCGTTTTTCTTTTTTAGGTTCCATATCACGACATACCTAACATACATAACACTAACTGTATCCTTACGCACCGAACTTTGCATTATTTGTGATTTACATAAATTAACCACTGGATTGCACGTTTGCGCTATTTTAAAATCATCTTCTCTCTTAAAGTTCTTAGGATGTTTCTCTTACTAAACATGGAAAGTAATGACGCTCAGTGGAGATCACCTGAGGTTTATGCAATTTGATCCAGTGGTTAGTACCGGAATAATAATCATATACCGCAGATTAGGGGAGGCCTATGTCCAGCAGTGGACTTCCCAGGGCTGATGGATGGATGGATGGTTAGTACCGGAATTAAGGATGTGTTCAGCTACCGCAAATTTCTTCGGGTCATTCTTTTGACTGCGCTGATGTGTTCCTTAATATGTTGTGAATTCGCTCGTTTTGTCTGTCCAATGTAACAGTTGCCACAGCTACACTTTATAAACTAAATAAAAATTGGTAAGGTAAAAGCTTAAAAGGCGTAAATATGTCCTATCTAAGATTCTTGCAATCTATAAACAGAGCTAACATTCATCCATCTATCCATCAGCCTTTTGAGATTCACTATTGGACATAGGCCTTTAATCATTATGAAGTTAAATTTCTAATTTGGGTCTGGATGTTTGCGTGATCTTTGTGTGTATCCATAGCACCCACGAGAGAAAAAATCCTAATGTGCAGCTATGAGTATAGAAAGCGTTATTTTATTAATACTCCATTATCAACCTTTAAAAAACTCAAATTCTCAAAATTGAGATTTTGAGATTTAAAGATACTCATTATCAGCCCACTTTAACCTATATGCATGCTTTATTATAGGGTATTCAGATAAATCGCAAAATAATGACTGTCTCAACTCGTATGCCCCATTGCAACCCATGCATCAACATCACGCCCATTAAAACTACCATTCGAGACGGGATACCTGCTTAATATGTAAATTTGTAATTTATGGCTCCAAAGAAAGCAAATTTTAGGCCGTGTTCACACGCGTTGTGTTGTTGTATATTGCCTTAAGTGATGATAAATGGCCGCTAAAAACCACAGAGCTACTTGTCGCCATCTTATCAAAAGTATTGGAGTAAAATTGAAACTATATTTTCGAATAGTTGTTTTTGGGACTTTTCGAGAAATTTATACATTGCGTTTTTGCGATACAGATATCGACTTATTAACCGACTTGAAAAAAAGAAGGAGGTTCTCAGTTTGACCTGCATGTATGTATGTTTGTGCGCGATTATCTCGCGTTTGGCAAAACCATTTTGATGCGGTTTTCAGCATAGTATTTGTCAGACTTAGGAGAAAGTTTTACGTATATTAACTGTAGCATAGAGTCGTAGAAGTCGGTTTCTACTTTTTGTTAAAAAAAATATTAGAATTCCACTCCTAAAGAGTCCCAATGGATGTAAGGCTCCGATGTCGGTCTGTTTGTCATTGGCCTACATTCCTTAAACCATAATGTAGACGCTATGATTTGTTTTTTTTAGAAGATAAATTTTTCTAAAGAGGACCCTCCTCATAAAATAAATATATTTATTACATATAGGATAATTATACCGAACGGAAGATCATGAACTTAAGCGATATTCAAAGTAGAACAGGATTTCTATCTGAAGTCAGTCACAGATGCGTTGCTACTCCCAAAGACTAAGATGAGCGCCTCATATGAGTGCCTCGTATAAGTGAGCCGGCAACCACCGGATATTGCACATATATACAGCCTGTATACAGTATAGATACACCATGTATACAGCCTTAGCCCGTGTCATATATTCGTCTGTCGCTGCCACTGAGCCGAATCATCTTCGATATCACCTATTAGATTTATTTATGGGACGGCTCCTTTTAAGTGTCGCGGCGCAAATGTCAACTGTTTGTCACCGGTCCATTGAAGTGATGCTGCGAGTAACGAATGCATATTAATCACATTCATACATTTTATAATAAAGTACAGGCCACGCTGTGCAATATAACTAGTGTACCTATACGTAGTGAGAAAATTTACCTTTAGCTTTTAAAATTACCTTAAATTTGTAATGAAATTTTGTTGTTTAGAAGAATGAAGCTGCAAGAAGTTTTGATTGCGTGATGATTGTTGTATGACCGTATTTATTATCCGAATGCGTCAGAAGGAGGGTAATGGTTTTCGAGCGTTTGTATGTATATATGTATGTAGGTTTGTATGTATGTCCATTTCTTTGGTACGCGATACAACCCAAATGGCTTGGCGGATCGGGACGTATGACATGTCATTAGAATCGTCTCAGTTTGGAAAGTGTCATAGGCTATATGATTTTTAAAAATGGAACTTGCAAATATGGAAAAAAGGGGGGAGAACGAACGACATTTTTACTATCACTACAATATGGGTATCAAATGAAAACTAGTAAATAGACTATTCTCAAAATACTTTTACTTAACTATTTTGACAAAAATCCTATATAAGCGTTAAATTAAATATAAGGTTAAGGCAGCCGGGTTTTTGTTTTTATGTTTTTAACAATGTTACTAGTTTTAGCGCCATCTCTTATACAATTTCGGAGGCGGTAGAACTCTTTATGGCTTGACTGTATCATCGCTATAACCTTTTTTTTTCTAATGGCATCTATGTTAAGCGCTGCCGTGATCTGGTCTGAAGGGTGTAAAGAGACATATGTTAGACAGTTATCCGATCTAACTTAACCTTTGGCAATGCATCTGCTGCCGCCCTCAGGTAAGACTTAGATCTCACCTAGAGTTGATTGCAAATGTTTATGGGCAGTAGTACCCACTTACAGGTGGACTGAAAGAGCTTTTGCTATATCCATGTCATATTACAAAAAACTCTACAGCTTAAAACGATTTTTTTCTTCATAATAATATATTTATGAGTTTTTGTCAAAATAGTCAATTAAAAGTGTTATAATATATTTTTAGGATAGTTTATTTACTAGCTTTCATTTGATACCCATATTTTTTTCTCGTATTTGTAGGCGCCATTTTTAAAAATCATATAGCCTACGTCGTTTTCCAAACTGAGACGATTCGAACGATATGGCTGAAGCGCGTGCCAAAGAAATGGACATACATACAAACATACATACATAAATACATACATACACTCTAAAAACATTACCCTCCTTCTAACGCAGTCGGATAAAAACAGCAAACGCTAAGTTTAGATACATTTACCACAGTAATGAGTATCCTATCTGTTGATCCAGGTTATAAACTATCTGTGTGCCAAATTTAAGAGAAATCTGACCCGTAGTTTCTGACAAACCCACATACATTCACACAACTTTGGCATTTATAATATTATAAGATTAATTGAACTTAATAGATCTGTCGTCTATTTACCGGTTTTAAACTTATTATACAAATATTCTCTATGCTTTGAACATAAACAATACAATACGAACGTGGTACGCAAGACTTATAAATTAGAAGTGTCACAGAAATAAATATATTGGCACTGATGAGGTATTTAAAGAAATAAATAATGCTTTCGTCTTTAGGATTTCGTGGTTGCTATGGAATCAGACAGAGCTGTGCCAAACCGGGCATCGAATTCGAAACCGGTATGGTGACCACCACCCAGGCCGTCTGTTATCGCAAATGACCTCAGCTTTGTCTTTACTTATCGTAAATCTGTCGAAATATTTAAGTTACGACACCGATAAATGTGAAGGAAATCCAACAACTCACACAGAAATTAGGCATCCTACGCTGAATATCATTTTGGACTAATATTGTCACGAAATTGATACGTATCAATAGGTATGTAACGGTTACAAGTTTCATGAGAATCGAATCGGTACAAGCTGAGTTATCCCAAATTAACTAAAAAACATGGGGACTGATGGTGGTTTCCACCCCATAACTCGAAGAGTTTACCATCCGATCACACCTATGTCCAAAAAAGAAAATTCCTTAATGAAATGTTCCATTAATTAAAAGAAAAAAATTGAAATCGCTTTAAAACATCAGAGTTATTTAAGATTAAAAGAAATCGTTTCCAATTTTCCGGAAAACCTGTTGACAATTTCAATTTTCATAAAATGGGACCAATTTTGAAACAAGCCGCATACTATGCCGTTCAAAGGTGTGGGTGGGTGGCATGGTGGGGTTATGCCTGAATATACATAAAAATATATATACGCGACGAATAGATGACCTCTTTCCTTTCGGAAGTCGGTTAAAAACGAATTATTAAAAAAACAATCCTACATAACACCACTGAAATACATATTATTATTATAAATAACTACGTATGTAAAAATATGAAATAATAAACATCGATCAAACGCGTGGTGCAGCCCGTACTGAGGCCGCGGCCGGCCACGGTCGTATGATTGTGTGCCCCGCCAAGCCGTCGTCAAAGTTTTGCATGTAAATTTTAATCTAAATCAAAGTATTTTAATCAAAATGTATCTAACATTACAGATTTTTCGGAATGTCATTAATCAAGCACCAATTCGCAAGGTTATATGGATAAATGTGAAAACTAGTAACATTGTTAAAAGTATTAAACCATAATACCTGATTGCTTAAAACGATTTTTTTGTTCATAATGATACATTTAATTTTACATTATATTTTATTTATACATAATAGGAGTTATGTCAAAACAGTCAAGTGAAAGTATTACAATATACCTATATTTTTAGAATGGTCTAGCTAGTGTTATAGTTGCTTTCATTTGATACCCATATTGTCGTGATAATACAAAAAGTCGCCACTCCCCCCCTTTACCCCTATTTGCAGGTGCCAATTTTTTAAATTAAATAGCCCATATCACTTCCAATCTGAGATTATTCTATTTATATGTCATACGTCACAATCCCTCAAGCCATTTGGGCTATAGCGCTTACAAAAGAAATGGACATACATACACACAAACATACATACATACATACGTTCGAAAAAATTACCCTCTTTCTGACGCAGTCGGGCAAAAATGGTAAGCGTGAAAAAATCCATAAAACATGTTTTAAAGTCTGTTTACGCTTTTGAAGCACGTAGAGTTGGATCTACTACAGACCACACAATTTTATCGGTTAAACAATCGAGCATTTTTACTCAAAGCTTCGTGATTTCTCTGAGACCAGATCACAGCAGAGCTTAACAGTGTTATGAAGCAAAAATAAATCCTAATATCGATATCTAATCTTATGAGATTAGATAAATTGTACAGATTGATAGATCAACAAACCGGTTGGCCAAATGTTTGCCATATACGTCAGTTCTCTATATGTACCTTACCGGTTTTTACAAGTAGCATGGTATCTTAGTACTAAGATGGCGTGCCCCCCATTGCTATAAGAGGATAATTAATCGAACTAGACATTTCTTGCAACGATTGACAAATTTTATGTCTTCGTTAAAAAATACGGGAACGATCAATTAGCTAAATGTTCTAAGCTTGAAGCGTTATTTATATGTCGCGCGGTTTCACTCGCGTTTAAAAATGCAACGTATTGATAATAACTTTAATAGAATAAGTAGATTTTAATAGAAGATAAAGTAATGCTACCTTTTTTTTGTTTTCGAGGGGGAAACCTTCAAATGGTACCCGACGCCGTGGGGGCGGCGCTGGGTTATGTGGGATTTTTACTGCACTAAAACCCCCTATTGGCCGTCCTCGGCGCTACAAAGAGGACTCCGGGATCTCCAAAGGAACGCAACCGAAGTCCTCTGAGCGCGTTGCCCCATCGGGCTCCACCCAGGTGAGCGGCTGGGCCCACCGCACCATTTGGTTTTTACGACGGTATACGATCACACATACCGTCGTCCTTCGCCCCTTCTAGTCGCCTCTTACGGCAGGCAGGGGATACCCTATTCTGATCCCGAAACTACAGGGAAAAAAACTAATTGCTATCTAGAAATATAACATAGAATAAAATTCAACAGTTTTGGTTTAATACAATTTCAATCACCGAACAAAACAGACACCAGCATTAAAAACAAATGTGGAAATTTCTATTAAAACTTATTGTTACTTACTTATTATAAAAAAAGTAGTTTGGAGGATCAAACTACTTTTTTTTGGAAATACATGTAATGTAAAGACACGCGGAACTTTGCTTTTTGTTTTTATATATATGGAATGGATATGGATGAAATGATACACATGCTTTCTACACTCATAGCCCCACAGTAGGATTTTCTCCTGTGTCGTGGGTGCCATGGACACACAAAGACGAATACACAAACACCCAGACCCAGAACAGAAACATAAACTCATCATTCAGATTTTTGTCTGGCCGGGAATCGATCCCGGGACCCACTGCGTGTTAGACCGGTATGATGATCGCTCCGCCACACGGGTCGTCAATGATAACCACAAAGTGTTAACAACTTAATGACAACAGGGTACCTAGATTATATTACATAGAAGATACAACAGCTTAGGACTTGTCAGAAATATCAAATATGTTATGATAATAATATATCTATTAATTGTTAAAAGTGATCCGTATCTTGCCTAATTTTCTTATATCACCATTATGAAATAATACACTTCAGTGTACAGGCGAACGTGTTCGCTGTATTTGGCCCCCTTAAATTCGTTCGTATTAACTTCGTTATAACGGCAACAAAAATACATCAACTGTGAAAGTTTCAACTGTTTCAACTCACAGTGCATGAGATACAGCCCGGTGACAGACAGACGGACAGCAGATGCAGATCTTATTAATAGGGCCAGGGCCCGTTTTTACCTATTAGGTTTAGAATACTAAAAAACACCGAATCGGAATAACGTGTTATAACTCCTGATCGTCTGCCACTCATTGAACTCAGTTTAAATTGTATTAATGTAATCGTAAAACAATGATGTTGCCAGACGGACACTTCAAATTTATACTTATAGATAAAGATATGGATCTCCATATCTTTAGTAGGTATATCTATACCTATGACATTGAATAGAACGAGGTATTAACACTGCATTGACAACATTTAGCGAGTACTTGAAAACAAAGTGTTATAACAATACAGTCTCACAATCGAAGTTTCTACTCGAGTGCCTATAAGTATCCATTGAATAATTGCAACGGAAGTTAAATATCACAACACAATTAATCTCTGTGTAATAAAACGGTATCAGTATTGCTCTTAACATTTTCTATCTCGGTGACACGTCTAGTTTTTATAGATCTGCGACGCCCCCCTCGTTCGGAATGCGACCGGTCGTAACGGGGGGAGGTATTGCATTTAGACGGCTCTATCAAAACTGGTTAGTACTTGAAACGTATGCACTGATGTCAATCTACATATAAATAGTCTGGCGCGTGGTCGGTACGTATACTAATGTTGGCTACACACACGCGACATTCAATATTGTAAATGAGCGTAAGTCCGCTTTTCGATCGTTTGATTCTACATTCTATTCTTATTATATTAGACATGCTAATTAAGTTATTATTAAGTGTTCGTCTGTGTGTGTAGTAATAAAAATAGACGATTGCATTACGCTAGATTTAAATATGCATCGCTCGACGACATTGTAGTGTACTTGTTGCTATTTGCCCGACAGTTTATGGCGTTCGCTTCCTTATTTTGTTGATAATAACGATAAAGTTACTTGCATTCGGAAATAGATTGTCAACTGTTTACACCTAACTACACTGGGAGTATGGAATAATCGTGCTGATTCGTAATGGAAAACCAACTGAACCAAAGTTGATATGCGTGAAATAATACAATATTTGTCATGAAAAATACTGGTAAATTCCTTTCATTATTTTTTCAACGCCTCAGAGTGATCATGATAATTTGTATATGTAAACACGCTTTCTACACTCATAGCCCCACAGTAGGATTTTCTCCTGTGTCGTGGGTGCCATGGACACACAAAGACGAATACACAAACACCCAGACCCAGTACAGAAAACTAATCTCATTATTCAGATGTCTGTCTGACCGGGGATCGAACCCGGGACCCACTGCATGTCAGACCGGTATGGTGACCGCTCCGCCACGCTAGTCGTCAAAACCTATGTACTTTGGAAATTACAAAATTAAATAAAAAAAACTCAATTGACTAATTTATACAAAAAACATAATGGAGTCCATTGATTGTAATGATTAGATAACGCCCATGGACCATATTTATTAAAATAGATTTAGGGTTTCGTAAAACGTTATTACTAAATCTCCGCTGTCCGTCTGTCCATTTGTTTGTCACCAGTCTGTATCTCATGAAGCATAGCTAGTCTATGGAAATCTTTAAAGATTATGTAAGTCTGTTGCCGCTATAATAACAAATACTAAAAACAGAAAACATATATATTTAAGGGTAATGTATACATGTATATACATTTTTTTGTATGATATTTGTATGTAAATATATCATACAAAAAAAAATATTTTTGGCTAATATTAATAACGGCTAGAAGTAGACGCTTGAAAAATAATATCTAATTTTATATTCCCAAAATTAAATCAAAATAAAATAAATATTTATCCCATACAACAAACGTGATTTTTGCCGTTTTTTATAGATAATCGTACGGAACCGCTCGTGCGCCGACCGACTCGCACTTGGCTGGTTTTCTTTTTAAGTAGAAATAGGTGTGACGATGGTGCCATTGAACGAATAGTGTTCTCTGTGATCGCTAGCACCAATAGCCGTTAAATTCCAATAGCGGGCGGAGCTGCGGATGAAAAGCGAGTAATTAATGATGCCATAGTAATTTGTCGGGCGGTCTATTTTCGTTGTAGTTAGTTTAACTAAAGTTAAAGTGACATAAACTGTTTTGAAGCTTGCTGTGTCAAGTTTTATTTGAAAGTATTATTTTTTTCAACCAGTGTAGTTCGACCCCCCGGTCGAACTACACTGGTTCTAACCAATTACCACCAATAATTTCCCAATTACCACCGCCACACCTATTTCTAGTGTGAAGCAGTTCCAGCGTTTCACTGGAAGTTGCTTGCAGATGTCCATGGGCGGCAGTCACCACTTACCATAAGGTGGACTGCATGCTCGTTTGCTACTTCAGTCTGATAAAAAAATGTTCAAAAACCGTGGAGTTTTAGCTGGTAGGAGTTCGACGTAAATTTTTGTCGCTCCCGTGGTAGATTTATGTAGGCATTATTATGACTACACATTACCTGTGTCGTGACGTGTTGAATTGCATCATCCCTTCCCTTCCAGGGGATGAGCTGCAGAGACTCTATCTCTCATAAACATCCTCTGCGGTCACCAACAATCATCTATCACCATTAATCACAATAATCATAATCACCAATAACCATCGGTGATGATTGGCAAGCTATTTATTATTAGAGTATAGATCTTCCCTAATGCAGTGGATGCATAAACCTTAAGCAGTGGACCTCAAAGGACTGATGGATAGATCGATGAACAGATAACAAGAAATGCCTACAATTATGTCACAGTGTTAAAATCTCTTTTTAAATTGAATGATAAAACATAGAGCCATATAACAATATAGCTTTTATTAGAAAAAAACCTAAAAAAAAACAACAGACCAATTTTAAACTGTTTTGGCCAGTTTTAGAATTAGTATACGATACGTACGATATACGATACGATAATGTTTTCTGATTCTGATACATAGAAAGTACTACTAAGTAGTATGTAAGTACATACGAGTATAATTATAAATACTCGCTAATATTTATATCAGGTATTATATCACTATCGCACTCGCTGATATTTATATCAGATATTATATCACTCTCGCTGATATTTATATCAGATATTATATCACTCTCGCTGATATTTATATCGATTCTTGATGTTTGTGCATTAATGGCGTACTACTCATTAATGGCGTATACTCCTGGGGGAATATTTAAATTATTCTTCATTCAGTTGCGTTGTATCATTGCAAAAATTAACTGATTTAACCAAATCGTCGGGAAGGCTAATAACAGATGCAACAATGTTGCGTACAAAAGGACATGATATCGTAAATAATACATTCCCAATAACTGCCCGGTAACCCTCTGGTTACTGCCATAGAACTTGTTATGAGTAGAAATTGTATGCAGGCGCGCGTTTTGCATTCCTACGATTTCTTACTGACATTGTTAGGACTAGTAATCGTAGGTGGACATTTTTGTGCCCTTATCCTATTTATGTTGTAAACGTATAACTTTTCATTCTGCGTATTGCGTTTACACGTAATTGTCGATTATTTCTGGTCACTCAATAGTATACCTTTTATGGGTGTACAGTGATGAACTTTGTTGTATAGTTAGATTTTTTTCATATTTATACTTAATTGCTTAAGTTAAGCAAAAATATGTTTGGTTGCAATAACTCCTTATCCAGGTGAAATGCATTCCCGTTTGTTATTTGTAACACATCAATATTAATATTGCAATGGACTGCAACGATTTACAATCATTTGATATGCATTTCTGTTTAACAAATTTATCTCATTGATTAACTGCAATTTTAAAAATGAAATGAAATGTCTTTATTTTGGTTTGTTCTACGGGGGCACTTAAAAATTATCAGTTACAATATATTTTCTTACGCTACCACCGGTTCGGAACTGGAATAGTACTTGATTGGAAGCATAGAAACTGGCAACACTTGTCTTTATAAAAACGAAAGGTATTTCTACACAATACAAACTCTGTGGTTAATACAGACATAAATTGACACCTGAATGGGAAAAGAGAATTAAATTGGATTTTTATTTCACCGTCGTATGATTTGGGGAACGATTCGGAGTAAATTATAGAGCCGTGTCAGCTTATTATCTGCTCAGTGGCTGATTTTGTTTATGAGTGGTGTTTACGGTAATCGCCATGTTCACGTGAGCTTACAATGTTGAGTTATGAGAAAACTGCAAGCTTTTCACGATGGACGGCGCACGATCTTCGATGCTAAGTGGTCGGTCTACTCTGTACGTCAAATACGTAGTTTTGGATTCTATTTTGATATGCTTGGTTGTCCGTTTAGGGTGGACGAAAAATACAAGATTTTAAATTCATAAATAATCGTCATTGATTTCACCTGTAGCTTCGGTTTCCACGATAAAAAGTATGCTACATACGTGTTAATTCAGTGCATAAGCTATGTATATGTGTGCCAAATTTCAGTCAAATTGTATTAATACTTTTTACCTGAAAGAGTAACAAATATACATACCACCCTTACCAATTATCGCCTTTATACTATTAATATGAGTATGGTATTATTAATTCGTCGGAAAAGAATTATAGAAGATGAAGATAAGCTCGGGTAGAGTAAGATTATGGCCGATTCAAAATCTCAAACAGATCTCTCAATTTAATCGACGTAAATATTTAACTTACATCTGATACTAATTTAAATAAGTGATCACTATCTATTTATAATTCAGTTAAAAGAAATAAAAAAAAAAATTAAAACATAAACGCTTTCTACACTCATAGCCAGCCCCACAATAGGATTTTCTCCTGTGTCGTGGGTGCCATGGACACACAAAGACAAATACACAAACACCAAGACCCAGAACAGAAATCTAAACTCATCATTCAGATGTCTGCCTGGCCGGGGATCGAACCCGGGACTCACTGCGTGTCAGACCGGTGTGGTGACCGCTCCGCCACGCGGGTCGTCAAATTAAAATTAAAAAACAACTTTAATAAATTAAGAAATAGCTCAAAATATATGTAGCGAAATCTTAAAGACTTTAATGAAGATATAACTTCCATGTAATCACTAATACTCTTGTTCTATCGCACAGACGTGATCTCCACGCGGTTCAACAAATTGACGGATTGCTCATGTTAGCTTGGGAAGTGCCTATTTAGTTTTTACGCTCCTCATAATAGCCTATACGACAGTGTTGCTGTTTATGTTCTCAATGTGGATTTGAACGGCTTAATGATGGTCGTAACTTACTCTGGCGGTACAAGTAAAGCTTCGTGTAATAGTGTAGAGAAAGAATTTAAGATCGTGTTTTTCAGCCTGACTTACTAACATGAATAACGCCTTATGTAATTGAATAATTAACTTATATAATTTACGGTGGTGGTGCCCTTATTTATACCATTCTAGTTTAAGGAGTTGACTAATGTATAAGAGTAAGCACGGGCAGATAAATAGGGGTTTAGGGTACTGGACCCACCCCAGCATAGACAAGAAATGAAAAATTCTTCAAATAAGGACCTTCTTCTCTTTTGTCTACAAATTTCGGTGTCTATTTATTGCGTACCCCCTGTACTTACCCCCGTAGAAAAAAAAATCAGTGACAACCATTTTTTTCACCGATTTTCATCTAAGCGAATCTTCCCCTTTATTACGGCCGTGGGAATAAGAGGAACTTGTATATGTTATATGAGGTCTGATGTCCTTAAGAGTTGCACAATCATACTTGCGAGTTAATTACTGGTGCACAAAGCAGCAAGTATCACTTACCATCAGACGAACTGTAGACTCTTTTACTATTTCAATGTCATAAAAAAATTACTCTCAAAGTTTTATGATTATCTCGTTAAAATGTTCCGTTGTTGTGTTCCGTACCATTATATATAAAGATATGCAAGAAAATCACGTTTGTTGTGTGGGAGCCCCCCTTAAATATTTATTTTTAAGGAAATATATTAATAAATATTCCTTGAATATTTCAACCGTCTTTTCAACCTGTTACCGTTATTAATCGAGCATAAAATCACGTTGTTGTGTGAGAGCCCCCCTTAAATATTTATTTTATTATGTTTTTACTATTCGTTGTTATGGCAATCACGGTTTACAAGATGCAGTCCGTCGACAGACGGACAGCGGAGTCTTAGTAATAGGATTCCGTTTTTACCTTGTCCGTACGGAACCCTAAAAATAGAAATCATATTAACCGTACCGACTCATTAGGCA
>MOOZ01001075.1:170854-182712 GCA_002930495.1 Cecropterus lyciades
GTTAGATCTTAACTAAGTTCTAAATAAGCAGCAACATATACGAAAGACATTCTATTTACAGATACTATTCTATTTAAATTTACTTGACTGCATGCCGGTTTGTGCCAACGAGATCTAAAGCTTCTAAATATGTAGAATATTTACGAAAGAAATAGAATAAAAAATAACTATGAAATATAGGTTCGTAAATACAAATTGTCGACGATTCCTGTGGATGTCATTGGAGGCACGCTCCACAGATTTTTCTAAAATTATGTGCGTATTAGAAGTTATTTATCACTGCTTTACAGTCAAGGAATACATCGCGAGAAAATCGACACATCTGAGAGTTCTATAAAATGTTCTCAACGGTGTGTAAAGTCTACCAATACGCACTTGGCTAGCGCGGTGGACTATGGCCTGAAACTCTCTAAATCTCAGCGAAGACCCGTGCCCAGCAGTGGTAAAATAATGGCTTGACGGTTGCATCCTAAAGACGTAAAATGTACAATTTTATTGCTAAATGCTATAACAGTCTTCATTAAGTGACCGAAGGAGTTCAACTTCAATAAATAATGAATGTCACATAACTTATGCCGTTGTTTCTACTTAAATAGTTTCGCGAATTCTAAGTAACGTACTTACTACTTACCCATAACTTATACAGCTGACTTTCGCCGAAACATGCACTATAGGTAGTAATAATAAACTTAAGTGGATGCCGCGTTTATGGCCGTTTTATGCATCTTCGTATAACTCTCATACTATCCAGAGTTTCATGATTAAACTATAGAATACGGTATAATGCTGCTAAATTAAATTTCATCGGAACTAAGATTCACAGTATGCAAACTCGTAATTTACTAGCCGACATTAATTTAAAGTGGTTTATTTTACGCTTTTTATGACCTATCGCGTCCTGATTGGCACTTTCTTGAATAAGTTCCTTTTACGATCGGCTCAAAGTAAAGCGAACCATAAAGCCGGCATACGTTTTAGTGGTAGTTCCAGCCAATAATTATAGGAACGGCTTATATTGCTACAAATACTGTAATGGAGTATTTGTTATTAACATACTGCTTATCGTTTTATGTTTACTGGTCAAAATAGCTTTGTTTTAAGGTTGGTATTTTTTCGAAAGGAAAACCCTTTTCTTTCTGCCCAACAACAGCAATGTTAAGCGCTGTTGTATTTTCGTTTGCAGGGTGTGGTAAGGGAGAGACGATTGACGAATACAAGGCGTTTTAAGTTAGTCCTCAATTCTCTTAATACGAATTAATTACGTTTCCTCAAAACAATCGTTAATTACGTCCTCGCGCATTATTGAAAATATTGCAATGTATGGGCGAAAACGTTATCGATGATCGTTTTAAGGAAACGTAATAAACTCATACTAATGCCACAGGACCAAACACGTCTGTGATTGAACTCATGTTATCTGCCGACAGCAATGACGTCACACGGACAGTATATTCGATTACTGATTCCAATATATAAAAATTAAGAGCATCTGTTTCAATTCGTCGTTAATTGAAGCATGCAGATAAATATGTCTTACAGAGCCTCGTCAATTAAAACATGCGTGATAGGTGAACTTTATACATATTATTTTGTAAAAGTGTAAAGGCCTGTACACACACAAACCTATCCCAACTTTCTAACGGGGCGCCTAAACGATCATAAAATTGTTTCTTGTTGAGAATCTTGCTCACTTTGAAGATAATCATCTTCATTGGCGCCCCATCATCGTCCCACCGCTGGGCACGAGTCTCCTCTCAACATAAGAGGGGTTTAGGCCATAGTCCACCGCGCTGGCTAAGTGCGAATTGGTAGACTTCACACACCTTTGAAAACTTTTTTTTTTAGAGAATCTTAAGTCTGCAGGTTTCCTAAAGGCACGATTTTGTAGTGTGTTGAGTTTTTATTTACACCATATCCTATGGATAAGGGTTGATTTACACATCGGGTTTTAGTATCTCAATCAGGGTGTCACACGCTCTTCTGCTTTTCATTGTTATGTATGTGTATTATAAATGAATTATCACTCGATTTAACGTTGAAAGAAAACGTCACAAAGAAACTTACAGCTAAAATTATTTGTAACGAAAGTTCTCAATTGTGTGAAGTCAACCAATCCGTACTTACTCTTTAAGCCGTAACACCTTCCCTCAGAGATAGAGCCCAGTAGTGGGACAATAATGGGTTGAACCATCGCTATTATAACAACATCCTAACTAAACCTTGATATTAACATATGACACATGTCATTTGCAATAATATCTGCTACACTTTAATATGGGATAAACGTCAAAGTTAATGTGAAATCCAGTAAACAAATAACTCAAAAAGTCACAATCTCATAAAATCGTACGAGCCGGTCGTAAAACTCATTGGATATTATAATTTAGGTCATTCTGAGTCGTAAATTTTATGTCTTGTAATGACAAACTGAACTAAACCCTTGGTCTTTCGTGGAACACCAACATAGTCCCTTTATAATTAAGTTTTTGGGGAGTAGAGATTTTAGGCCAGTTAATTATAATTTTTAAATATAGTTTTATTGTAAATATGATTTAGTGTTCTGGTTATGCGAAATGCACTAAAACTTAAATGGATTTAATATTCATTCAAGTTTCAACACAAAAACATTCTTTACCTGCCTACTTGTATATTTTTCCAGTTAAATATATTTTTGTAATTTGTATAGATAATAAACGGACATTGCGCCCATTAATCGATTTTAATCTAAAATCGATCGCAGTACTAATCTTGAAAACTAAGATTGAATGCCTCAAAAATTTCTTCAAATCTCAAAAGTTCTTCAAATCTCGTCAAACATGTGACAGAGGTGCCACGACCACGACCGGTCCTTAATCCTAGAGTCCACATTTTATTCCCTTTTAATATACCTTCAATACGAAATACAGCGCTACAATGTTGCCCTTAAAATAAACTCATAAAACATTGCAAGGGACAAAGGATTTACTGCAAACCGCATTGTTGGCATTTGGTTGCTATCCATTTGTTTCACCATGCGCTGATAACATTTAAGATATAAAGCGTTTATGTTTATAATATACTAGTTGATAGGTATAACGAGTAATCCGATGGGACAGCCGCCTGCGAGCCACGGAGCAACGTACGCGGTACCCGTGGCTCGCCTTGTAAGGGCGGGTGAGGGCGCACGGCGGGTTATCTTAGCGTGTGTAGGACCTGCACTACCCCGTTGTCACCCCGGGCGACGTGGCGTGCGGTTAGGTACATTTTTTCCCGCCAAATCAAAAAAAAAAGGTATAACGAGTAAGAGGAAACGAGTAAGTTAGTGGTAGGAACACTTTTTATACCAAAAATTGTGCTTGATACTACTTTTGGATGAAGTTTCATCCTATGTATTTAATTGTTTATCTTTCATAATCATTTCAGATTAAGTCATAAGTGAATAATGATTTGTTTATTTGAAAATAACAAAATATGAACTAATTTTACAATTTTTTTACAATTATATGGATATTAAAATAATAAATTTTATACGTAAAATGAAACAATATGCTAAATACATACAAACATAAAGATTGCATCCAAATTCCTGTCCCTAGGATGATATCCCACATTGCTGGCAACATTGCCTCATTAAATAGTTGAGCGAATTCGTTGGCCGAGGTATGCTCCTTTCTTACAATTCGTTGACTCTATGAAACATTTGGACAAATGTTAAAAAGATAGTATTTAATCCCCACGGTCCCATGGTTTTATTGTTTTCAAACTGCTAAATTTTCATCAATATTAATAATTCTTCTTTACTTAAGATTATTATTAAGATTCGTCACGATAGCCCAAGTGTGACGGACGTCATAAAAATAAACACGTTATGTGCTATACTAATGTACAGAGTAGAAAAATCATTTCAAATTGCTACATGTATATCAAATATTGACGGATCCTTCATTTTAATAATTTTAAATATATTTTTGGACGGTTGTCTTTTTAGTTTTCTTAGCATATATTTAATCGCGTGTAGTAGTACCGATAGCAACAGGATAATTCAGTACATACATCGCGGCACGCACGCGCCATCTGTTCCACAATTCTTTACGACGGCCAAAATGACTTTAAATGTTTACAGTTACCTTGGCACCACTTCTTTTCAAAAAATGGATACACGTCCTGTCTTCAGGATTTATATCTTTAAGGTCCTTTGCATAATGAAAAGGGACGTTTTATTTTAATACTCTGCTTGTAACATGATTTTCAGACACAACGTAGCTTTATTATAATTGATTTACTCATTTCGGTTTTTTAAATACCTACGTACCAACTACGTAGACGATAAATATATTTTCCTACCGTTAAATGAAGCTCTGTAAATTTTGTTAGATGCGATGTCAAAGACAGACAAAAATTATTTATATAGAAATTTTAATTATGACTTTCAGACCTCCATACATTTTTTTTAAATATATGCGATGTTCAGATACGCGGTTTTTTATTTTGACGTTTTACTTATTTCTTACAATTTTTACAAGCAATCTATAACTTCAAAATACTATTACATGATAATTGTGTATACTAACATCTGACTCATTTGATTAATCAGCTTTTAGCGATTCTTTCGCAAATAAACTCCCACGTGTCATTTTATAAGCTTTTGTTTCATTTATGATGTGAGTAATGTCAGTAGTAATTCGTTATATGACATAGTAGGTTTTTACCTATGAAATTGCCGTTTTTTATTAAATAAATGAAGCGTATTTTTTCCTATATTTTTTATTTCTATTAATCAAAGTAATCACCCATACAAGCAATGCATCTTTGCCAACGCATTGGTAGCTTATTGATGCCCTTCAAGAAATCAGCTGGAAGGGAGGCAACAAATTCTTTGAAGGCATTTAGTACTGTGGGAGGCAGTACAAAATGCCTTCCAAGAATTTGTATTGAATTTTTTTCCCGGTAAGAAGTTATCCAAATTCTGGAAAAAGTAGAAGTCTGTAGGCGCAAGGTCTGGTGAGTACGGCGGATGACTTAGAACGACTGCTTTGCAGTATGAGGTCGCGCGTTGTCGTGCAGGAGCAGTGGAGCCGAACGATTGACCAAAAGTGGTTGGAGACGTGCGAGCTTCTCCATCATTGTGTTCAGTTCTTCACAGTACACATCTGCGGTAATGCTCATCCCGTTTAGTTAGAAGCTGTAATGAATTACACCCGCGTTAGGCGACCAAACAGTGACCATCACTTTTCTAGGGGTAGGTTTTCGTTTAGGGCATTGTTTGGGTGCTGAACCACCCAACCACCAACTTACTGAGCGCTTACGATTGTCAAACAGGATTCATTTCTCGTCAAAGTAATAATGCGGTTCAGAATTCCTTCATTTGTATGCCTGTTGAGCAGTGGAAGGCACGTCTCGACGCGTACTTCGCGCTAGCGATCATTATGGAGTTCGTGGGGAACCCATTAGTCAAGCTTTTTTACCTTGCCAATTTGACACAAATGGACCAATATTGTTTTGATGCTAACGTCGAAAACTGCTGGTAATTCAGCCGTAGATTGAGTATATTCAGCTTCCATAATCGCCGTTAATTCTTCATTGTCGACCAAAGTTTTCGGATGGCCACGGGGTTCGTTTTTCAGGTCAAAATTTCCAGAACGGAACCGGGCAAACCAATAACGGGTGGTGCGTTTGATGTTGCATGCCGCTTGTGCCGCTTTGTTGCCACGACGGTACTCATACTCCATAATCACTCGAATTTATAACGTATCCATGATGAAGAAAAATGTTCGAATGCGATGAAAACAAAACACTAACTATTAAACAAATGACGATTTTAGAAAATAATCCATGTTTTGAAAATAAAATAAAATTGAAATTAGAATTATCTGCCAAAAAAAAAACATTTTGATTTGAAATGGCCAGTACGGCAGAACGGCAATTTCATAGGTAAAGACCTAATAATATAATTTATTCGTTTGTAGTGCTTACTTTTATCGCATTTAATAAAAATCAACTTTTTAAAACAATATTTTTACCATTTATTATTACATTTTTGCCAATAATGGGCTCTCTATACTCTTTATGTACTATCAACAATAAAACAAACACGTTCATATTCTGCGATACAATATTACCGTTAAACTGAGTTACGATCTCCGTTTAGTAATTCCCATGCGTGTTTACAGTACGTCTCAAACATTTGCCCGTTTAATGTAAATCATACGGGACTATTATTAAACAGACTTGGCAGTTATTTGAGAAACACCGTCTAATATTACCTAGTAGGACAATCGGAGAAAATTGTGGAAACATACAACATATTGTCGATGTTATTGAAGATAAACGACGAACAATGTGAAACAATGGCTTGAAATCGAATAGCTATAACAATTATAGTACAGATGATAATATTATATAAATTTATGAATAACGTGTTAAATATAACTATGTTTGTCTGGTGGCCAAAATTCTATCATAATTAATTTAATATTTGAGGTTTTTTCGGCTCAATTCACTTATATTCGAGGCAACTTAAGTTCTGATTGTCGTTTGAAATAATCTCTGGTCTATATGAAATTGTTTACAGATAGATGTCCGGAGGCGGGAGTCACTACTTACCATCAAATGGACTGCATGCTTGCTACTTGTTGCTACAGTTCGACAAAAAAAATTGAGGAAATTTTTCTATAATTATCTCGTCAGATACCAAATAAAAAGATTGAAAAAGAAAATAGAAAAAAATCGGAAGTGTATATAAATTAGTTTTGTACGCAGTGCACATAGCAACGCGATTTGTATGGAACTGATCGAAAAGCAACAGCGGTGCGTTCAGATGTTCGATGGGTGGCTAAATCATTTTATTCTTTTATCACTTAAACCGTCAATACCACCAAAAAATATGCTTTACTGATTTTTCTTAACCTACTTTTAAAAACATTTACGCTGTTCAGCGACACAACTGTTTATAAAGCAGAAATAGACGTGACGGTGGTGCCTTCAGATTCGAACCATGAAGAGTTGGAACCGCTTTTCGAAAACTTTTGTTACGAATAAGGAACATTGTGAAGGTTTTTTTACACATATTACTTTTTTATTTTTATTTATCCAGTTCGCTAATATACGCCATATTAAACATACGCTGCATATTAAACAGTACAGTTTAATTACTTTTATTCTACCAATGTGTTATCAAATGTATGCATCAGTAACTTTTTAATTTTTGAATTACCCTTATATAAAAATTAAAGTAAATTTAAGCATAAAAGCGGGTCTAGGACAAAACGACGTTAAATTAGCTTTCAATAAAGACTTTTTTAAAAACGGCTATATTTCAGATCTACGGACGTTTTCGAAAGATTATATTTATGACTTCAAGATACTAAAAATATAAGGGCAAAGTTCAAGAACCTTAAGCTGTGTGCACACCATCCATCATCGGTGTATGTTCGCGCACGATTCAATATTCACGATCATAGTTATTGATTCTGAAGTCATTTTATGTAAATAGATGTTTCTGCCAGGGATGTTATGGATATGAAATTTCGGATCTAAATACGGACATAGTAATAATATTATACCGGTTGCGGATACGGATATGTAATTAATTCGGATTATCGGAATATTAAACGTAAAATACTTACAAATAATGTGTTTTCATTTCTATGTTGAACTAAAGATGTTCAGTCATATGAAATATTATTATAGCGACTCAATTAGTTTTAAGTGTTATTAGCTAAAGCTAAAAAATTTATCTCGAAACATATCCAAAATTAACCGAAACTTTTATATCGGATTCGGATATATTTTATTTCGGATATCCGATAGTTTCGGTTACGGTTACGGAGCTCTATACCATCCCTGATTTCTACATCAGAATCTAAGCCTGAAGTCCCAACATTAAATACTGGAGATCTTTGAACTTTCACTAATAATTTTGTCACAGGAGATTTAAGGTTTCAGCCTTTTGCTCATAGAGTATAGTTTACTTTTTTTTATAGTATGGAAGTAGCAAACGAGCATGCAGCACACCTGATGGTAAGTGGCTACTGCCGCCCATGGACATCTGTAATCAACCCTAGGTAAGAGCAAAGTCTTACCTAAGGTTAGCCACAGATGCGTTGCTACCCCCGAGGGCTAAGATGGAATGCCTCGGAAAAGTATATCTCCCTTACCACACCCTTCAGACTAGAACACAGCAGCGCATTACACTGCTGTTATTAGGCAGAAATAGGTGTGGCGGTGATGCTTCCGGAGTCGAACCACAACCAGTTCTACCACCTTCAAACATACATGGTTCATTGTGAAGAACTACAGGGTCAAAAAAGGCTTGTGCTTTTGTAGGAACCAAACTAATTTCCTTTTAAATTGACATGACAAAAAATGTGTTTGCTCTCAGAGCCTTATTATTTCCTGTTCTAATAACACCACATAGAACAAAAGGTTTAATTGAAGTCAGTTACAGATGCGTTGCTTCTCTTAAGGTAAGGTCAGCCGGCATCTACAGGATCCCAACGAAAAGCATTAATTGCTAGAAATTTTCCGACATTCGGAAGCCCTAAACCTGAAATATTTGCATAACAGACCTTGGGTCTTATTAGTAAGGAACCGCGACCAAGTTCGAGTCAAGCTCGCGCGTTGAAAATACCGTATTTACTAAAATATTGTTAGTTGGTCTGATAGGTCGAGGACATGGACATATGCAATCAACCCCAGATAAGATAGAGAAGGGAGTCTTACCTAAGGTTAGCCACAGATGCGTTGTTGCACTTGAGGAATCAGTTGGAACGCCTCGATAAATATACCAGACACAGTAGCGCATAACAGTGCTGTTATTAGGCGGAAATAGGTGTGGCGATGGTTCTTCCGAAGTAGAACCACAAAGATTTCTACAACCTTTTAGTTTTATTTCTATCTTTATATTTTTTCAGAGACCATCAAAACTTCAGCCGGTTATTTCTACGGCTTTAAACGCGATCAGACACTTGGTCTTAGACTTGGTAGTGCCTTTGTGAAGCCCTAAATGTACTCGCATAAAAATACCGATGAATAACAGATTATCCGCGGGTCCTATAAAATATTGACGTTAAAAAGTTTCGCACTTAACGTCAGTACACACAAAGAGAATCGTAAATGTCTGCCGGCAACTTTTACGAGCGGGTATAGGATAGTTGAATTCGATTCTGGAAATATCCAGACTAATTTGAAAGAGAATTAAGTGGAGTATTAAAATGTCTGGATTTATTAAATGGGTTTGTGTTGTACCTCGGTATGTGCGAAACGCAGATAGGCCAAGTGCGAGTCGGACTCACGTTTTAAGGGTTCCGTCTATTATCTATAAAAACGGCCTTTGCCGTGATTCGCGTTTGCTCTATGAGAGCCCCACTTAAATATTTATTTTATTTTTAATATTTGTTGTTATGGCATCAAAATACATCATCTATAAAAATGTCAACTGTGTAGCTATCACGGTTCATGAAATACAGCCTGGTGACAGATAGACGGACAGCGAAGTCTTAGTAATACCCGTTTTTACCCTTTGGGTACGGGACACTAAAAAGGTATGTAATTAGTCTGATGAGGACCGCTCATAAATGAGTAACATGTCGTGCCAGCATTGACCAATTAAACTAGATTGATCATTTATAAAATAAAGATCTGTGGTGAGGCAAATACAAGGTAAACTTGTAGGAGGCGTTCCAACTCAGTCCTCAAAATAGCAATGCATCTGAATGCAAATTGTATTTCGTGAAAACAGATGTAAATCGTAGATTTTTTTTTAATTACTGAAGTCGCAAACGAGCATGCAGTCCACCTGATGGTAACTGGCTCCTGCTGCCTATGGACATGCAATCAACCACTGAAAGGATCAGTCTTACCAGAGCCTTGCTTCCCTTGATGATTAAGTTGTATGTATGTATTGTGGCACGTCTTACTCTCCGGGTCTCTCATATGCTGCGGCTAAGTCGACATAAGGACGGCGGCAAGAATGTTAGGGCCCCTAGGGGTATCCTCTTTATCCGGGAAATTCTCAAGGAGGTCGAATACCTCCCGGATTCTACACATTTATTTATAATAATACAATGTGAAAGATATTTCCCATCCTCACTGTTTAATTTTTGGTTAGACTAACTTGGAACGCCTCGTATAAGCATATCTCCCTAACCACACACCTTAGATTTGATATAACAAAAAATCAGTCCATACCCATCTCGTTTTAATCTGATTTTGCCGTTGCTGATTTGCCGAGTTTTAAGCTGATAGTACATATAATATACACATAGTATATATATATACATATTTACTGTAAGGTGAATTAGTATACTCGTTTCCTTCTTCCATAATATTTTAAAATGAAGTTATAATATTATTAATATTATATAAAGAATAACCTGTAATTTTGTACAGTTTTCCAATACAGTTACTTATCAACTGGCAGTCCTTAAGGATCCAGTTTGTGAGTTGATAACGAACTAATGTAATTCTTTAGGGCAGTAACTCGTGGCACAAGTTTTTAATGTTCTACGCGGGCGAAAAAACGGTTTAACAGGTCCTGACTCGAACGGGACCTTTAAATAACCTATTTTATTTATTTTGCTCTCCCCATATATTTTAAATGTCAATTAAAGGAGAAGAAGGTACATTAGCAGAATAGGTTACGCAAAATACTCTGAGAAGAGGTTTGTGGACTACAAACCTCTACAAACCAGTTAAGTATGATCTGAAATCAAAATTGGAAGTGGATGATGATTTTAGTAACTTATTAATAATGACACAAATATTATTAGCTTTGTATTAATGCTGATACAACGTCGATTTACGAAAACGTACAAAACGAACTAGTAGATATGAAATTAATTCAAAAATTACTTCAGAGTACTGCAACATTGTATACCATAAAATGTCAAAAGGATATTATTTGTACTACCTGTACCTATTAATAATGTTGCAAGTGGACTCAATTGAAGTAGCAATACTTAAAAACTAATTTGGAAACCCGCCTAATACCGATGATAACTGCTTGATAATATTCATATTTGTAATGTAATGGTTGCTTAAAATAAAACGCATACCTTATGCATATATAAGGTATGCTTTATAAGTACAAATGGCTGTAAATATAGAGCAAATCTGGTAAGCTAAGTAAAACAAAATGTCCTTTCATTTTCGTTGATATTATACGCTTTTGAATAATTAAAATAAAAAAAAAACGTATAAGCCTAACTAACTAAGGTTTATTTTAAACTACTTCGTAATCCGCAACCAAAATGTATAATATGACGTCATAGTACAAAGTTTCAAACTTGCAGTTAGTAAGTATATTCAACGCCCTCCCACACATATACTGCGCTTGCAAGCCAATAACCGTCCTAAATTATGTATGGGCGTTTTTAACTGGTTCGTTACCGGTATTCGGTTTTCATATAAATATGAAAACCGTTTTAGATCCTATAGTTATCGTACCAAATGTTAAAAGAAACAGAAACGTACGGAATCTATACTTAATATTATAAAGCTGAAGAGTTTGTTTGTTTGAACGCGCTAATCTCAGGAACTACTGACCCGATTTGAAAAATTCTTTCGGTGTTAGATAGCCCATTTATCGAGGAAGGCTATAGGTTATATATCATCGTCGAAACTTACGCGGGTGAATCCGCGGGGCGCAGCTAGTATAGGATATAGAACGGAACGTTACTCTTTAGTAATTTGGGTTCGTACGATTCCTTGTCTATACGATATCATAGCTATATTTAGTGACATGAAAACAGTTTTTAATTATGATATAATATACTGTTATGGGTCAATGTATACGCTTTTATAATAAACTTCCTATGGAAATCAGAAACTTGTCAATAAGTAAATTCAAAGCATTGATTAAGACCAAACTTTGCCGCAAA
>MOOZ01001075.1:183020-206381 GCA_002930495.1 Cecropterus lyciades
ATTCCTTGGCTGTATACGATATCATGGCTATATTCAGTGATATGAAAACAGTTTTCAATTATGATATAATATACTTTTATAGGTCAATGTATACGCTTTTATAATAAACTTCCTATGGAAATCAGAAACTTGTCAATAAGTAAATTCAAAGCATTGATTAAGACCTAACTTTGCCGCAAAACATATTATAAAATTTCTGAATACATACATATGTAGGAGACAAGGCAGCTTGGGACTGATCAATAATATATATTTCAATGTTAATTGTCAAAGTGTAGCGTATCTTGGCAAAAAAGTCTCTGTTTAGTCAAATGTAAGGCAACATACTGGAGCTAGCTTTTATTGCCCATGTAATAAACAAGATGGTTAAAAAATGTATTCCAAAGAAAAAAGACAAACCCGCTGAGTTTCTTGCCGGATCTTCTCAGTTGCGGTCATTTTTCGGTCCGGTGGTAGTGTAAGAAAAAATATTGTAAATGACAATTTGTAAGTGCCCCCGTAGGCCTATGCAAAATAAATACATTTCATTTCATTTCACTGGTATACTTGCTTCCTGACATTGATATAAAACATAAAATGTATGACTTTTATATCAACATTATAAGGTAAAGTCTAACCTATACAAAAACGATTTGACGTGATAAAGACCAACAAACTGCACAAAACAATAAACACACACACGATAATTGTGCTGTAATTCTTCTTTACTTGTTCATTAAGTACGTTTCATGTTTAGCTTGTAATTACTGTGATGAAGAATGGCGAAAATTACCGCTCGTCCGTCATTTGTGTAAATTTATGACTACTTTTAGCGAAATACAAAATATGTAACGGAATATAACAGATATATTTATTAGACAATGATATATACATATTACAGTTTATTAGTAAATATTTTAACATTAATAAGAAATATTTGCAAATCTCCACAATTATCAATATTTTATCGTTAGTAATTTGATTTGGTCTCAAAATTTTATGGTATTTGATGAAATAGTTTATGGCTAGATTTATTTATAAGAATTTGTATATAAGGGAAGAGTTTGTGAGGATGGATAATTGTTTGTTACTCTTTGATACCAGAAAAAATCATGGAATTTGGATAAAATTTGGTAATTATATACACACATAGGTTATGACTTGGATCAATACATGCTATACTTTTCACTGTTAACACTTGGTTCACTAGCGGGCAAAGCCTCGGAAAAAAGCTTGTATATTATAGTAGTATAATTTCTGTCTGACATTGTAGCACTTTTTTGTAGTCCTTACAGTCCGGACGTTTTTGAAGCCCACAACAAACCTGCACTTCAAACAAACATTCCGAAGCATACATCAATGATATTCGCGCAAAAAAAACGAATATAAAGCGAGCGAAGGAATTGATCGGACGAGGCTAATGTCGCGTGAACGGAGTCCGGCCCTTGCAACAGGTTCGCAACATTGTTGCAGATCTCGTAGTAATTGTTTTGTTGCTTTTTGCAACCGTACGTCGTGCGATCCGGTGGCGTATTCATAGGGATGCGAGGAGCTTGGGGACAATTGAAGCCGCTATCCTGAACTATTTGTAGAATAGTTGTCAACTTTGCAAAATTGTCGGCATAACGCATTTATGCCAATCATTAAAAATGTGTCGTATTAAGTCAACACCTGTATCAACACCTTTTGTAAAGCCAAATTGGTTGAGCTCAAGGCTATTACTGTTAGGCCTTTCATTATTTAAGTGGAAAAGTGGTGTGGTTCTTTGTGGTAACTCCGGTGGTACCAGCCCTACGTCTATGTTTGCCATTTAACAGCAGTGTTAAGCGCTACAGCATAGAAAGGTGTGGTAAGAAAGACAAGGGTCAAGCGTCGCGACGCTTCTGTGGTCGACATTATGTTGGATTATAATATTATCTTGAGCTGATCGGATCATAATATTATCTTAAGCTGATCACAGATGTTCATAGGTGGCAGTAACAACATATCCATACCAGCATCAGGTGAACTGCATGCTCAATAACTTGTTCATTACATTGTTTAAAAGAATACCATGTGGTATTTTTGCTGAAAATATTTAATTTTTAAAATGACTTCAATATAAACATTGCTCTATATAAGGAGAACTGACTTTATAGTCAAAGGGTTAAGCTAGGTGCGTAATCATATAGTAAGTGTAGTGTGTCATGATACAGCACAGCAGGAGTAAAGCCAAATAGCTGTAAGGTTTTGTAACCAACTAACTGTTAGTACCTATTAACCTACCACTTTTATTTGTCAACGCTTCCTCCATAGTTTCGTCTTGCTCAAGACCCATGCAACTGGTTTGATATATCTTTGATTTTTAGCTGTACTTAACTTAATTGAGATATTGATATGATACTAAATAAAGTTAAAAAAAAACCGCCTATCGACAAGACCCGTTATATTAAAACAGCAACCCGATTCTCCGGACAGTATCGGTCGTCGAACGGCCTATGAATACGGCTATCAGGCCCTTAGTAACGAGTAGTGCTACCGCGGTGCATTGGCCTATTGACCGACATCGAATAAATCAACCGCCGACGAGAAGGAACGTGTCTGAATAATCACACGCATTCGGTTCTTACAACACTCGTGTAGCGCTTTAGGCTTGGAGACTTAAAACACACTTTTATTTTTTAATTAACACACTTTACGTATAATAAAGTACATAATGCACTTTCAAACTCTTTAAATGATTAAATATTCATTACTTGACTTAACCAATTAATCACAATACTTTAATAATAAATACTAATTAATTTCACATTGATAAGAAAAAAATACAGTTATTGAGATAATGAAAGCTTATAATTTGGAGAAATTAATAATAAAGAAATTAAAAATAAATAGAAATTAATTTATAAATTCTGTTAAAATAATTTTCTTTTTTATTTGGAAAGTGAAGCGTTAAAATAACTTAAAGTCCAATATATAACATTCGCACTATACCGATATGTTACTATACAACTATGCAACAGCAAGTTATAGAAAGTTAATTAGTGGTTTGTAATTATTAAGTATGTGTTTCGAACACTTTAGTAGAGGCCAACAGGCCTGTAGATAACAGTAGTCACCTGATAAGACGGAATTAGTTTAAAATCTTAGGTTTATTGCAATTGAATACAATTTTGTTACTATCTTGTTTTAGTAATGTGCGAAATATAGGCATGCAGTAATAAATAAGTAATGTCAAATTTTATGTTTTAAAATTGCAAATTTTGTTGAGCTTGTCGAATTCAAATGTTTTTGTGCAAATGAAAAGCTGCCTTTTATTAGGGTTCTGTTTTTCCAAATGTCACAACGAATCCTTCATAATCCCTTCTGCGTCTGCCTGTCTGTCTGTCACAGCTGTGTGTTTAACGTAATGTGTATGTTTAGAACAATAATTTAATGGCAAACCTTCTATGTCCCACTGCTGGTGTCTCCTCTCAAAATGAATAGGTAAAATTTAGGTTAGACAAATGTGGACGGTTTTTTTTTATATTGAAGTAGCTAATGAGCATGACGGTATGTGGTTACTGCCGCCCATGGACATAGGACCAGAATCATTGTGTTCTGGTCTGAATGGGGTGGTACGGATGTCCCCTTTATTTATCCGAGACATTCTAACTTACCTATCTGTGTCTAACCTTAAGTAAGACAACTTACCTTTTTTTTGTGACGGGGGGAAATCTTCAAAAGATACACCGAAGCCTTGGGAGAGACTTGGGGTTATGTGGGATTTTTACCCACTAAAACTCCCTCGGTGGCCTTCCTCAGCGCTTGCAGGGGTCTCCGGGATCTCCTGTGGAACGCGGCGGTGCCCCCTAGCGCGGCACCCCTCGCGGGCTCATCACTTGGGGGACGTGCACCTGTCCCCCTGGTCCTTCCGGTGTCTGCGAAGACATGCAGCCACACATGCCGACGTCCTTCTCGGGGTTGCTGGCTGGGCGGATCGAGCTCCCACTCTAGCCGCCCGCAACCCCAGAAGCCCCCTTCTAGTCGCCTCTTACGACAGGCAGGGGATACCGTAGCCGTATTGTACTCCCCGGCTACAGGGGGAAAGACAACTTACCTGAGGTTGATTACAGATGTCCATGGGCGATAGCGTCCACTTACCATCAGATCGTTTCGTTTCTGCACGCGCGTTTACTATTTTATAACAAAAAAAATTAGTTGAGTGAAAAAAAGAAATGGTACACACATACATGACATTCGGTAATCGGTTAATAACTAGCACACAACTGAAAATACTTTTCATTTCATATCAAACAGTAAGATCTGCGAACGGAGACCGGTTCTTACATTCACCCCGTTCTTGTCCTGTCGTCGTACTTATAACATTATGTATGTATTTCTTGTTGCTAGGCCGAACTTAAGCCCCATCCAGCGTGAATCATACTTAAGTCTGGATACCAGATGTTCGTGACGTAAAGGTCATCTCGATCGCTATGGTAAAAGAAAATGGAGTTTAAAAAGGCCTAGCGCATATATATTTTGACATCGATAATTTAGTCGAATAGTTTAATCGACTTGTGATAGTACAATTTCAATGATAAAATAGTTTAATCGATGATGATGCGATAATCAATCCAGTCGTTATCGATCTATGTACTAGTTTTCTAGTTTCGCCAATTAATATGCTTTCTACACTCATAGCCCCACACTAGGATTTTCTCCTGTATCGTGGTTGCCATGGACATACATACATACAAACACGAATTAGTTAGTTAGTATGATTTCAACGATAAAATAGTTTAATCGATGGTGATGCGATAATCAATCCAATCGTTATCAATCTATGTACTAGTTTTCTCGTTTCGGTAATTGACCGGTCTTTGAGTCGCGGATTGTTTAATCGACCTTATACTTTAACAACCAAACAGTTGTTCGACTAAAATTGTATGCGCTAGGAGCAAGGCTATTTCATTCTGAGTGCTAGGTGCCTTGTATCGCTTTGTGTCTATTAATAAATGTCTATAAGTGTAACATCGTGACAATATACTGTTAATTAAGATTAAACTGGAAGTCAGTTGAAATTTATTAATATTCTGTTATTGTGATGTGTCCAGCTGGCGATGGATACTTTGATCGCCTTTTACATCGAATATTGCATTTTTTATAAGATTCAGGTAATAAACGAACATGTACTCCTTCTGATGGTGTTCACTGCCGTCCATGGACATCTGTAATCAACCTCATATAGAACAGGGTTTTTTTTATAGTATGTAAGTAGCAAACGAGCATGCAGCCCACTGATGGTAAGTGGTCACTGCCGCCCATGGACATGTGTAATCAACCTTAGGTAAGATCAAAGTCTTACCTAAGGTTAGCCAATGCGTTGCTTCCCCTGAGGACTAAGATGGAATGCCTTGGAAAAGTATTTCTCCCTTACCACACCCTTCAGACCAGAACACAGCAGCGCATAACACTTCTGTTATGGCAGAAAAGGCAGAAATAGCTGTGGCGGTGGTGCCTTCGGAGTCGAATCACAAAGAGTTCTACCACCTTCTTTCTTCTTATTTCTTTCGGGGTTCTTCAAAGTCAATCACAGATGCATTGCCTCTTCCGAGAACTAAGGTGGTCGCCTCATAGGTATGAAAGTTATCGTAACATTTACATATAACATGTTTTTTTATTATATGGGTATCGAATTTAAAGGTGTTCTGAGAAGATAACGAAAATATACTGATGTTTCTAAAATGCATATTTTTGATTTACATTTATGTATTTTCTTTTTACTTCCAGGTGGCGAACATCCCCACCGACTTGCCGTCAACGTCAGCATGCGCAGGCGCCGGTGAGACGTGAATCGCCGCGTGACAGACATTATGTGAACCAACCATAGTGATAGATCTGTATAAATAGCTATGTATATATGTGTTTCGGAGACACCGTGGATAGTACCTTATATTTATAGGACCGATGGTCGATGGAACTGGTAAAACTGTTTTGTTCCTGTGTCTTGGTTTGGGATTCAAAAATTCTTGTGTAAAAAAGGGAATGTGACGTGGCGTAGTGACGTCATATGGGTATATATCTCTGGTATATTTATTTTGAAGAATTGTGACGTAACAACACGGCAGGGCTTAATTTGACTAAGTGTGACAGGAATGTGGAGGGGTTAAAAATTATTCAGTTTATATTATTAATCTATGGTAGAACGAACTTAAATTTTATATTATGTTACTTCATTCATTTAAACAATAAGAATAAAATGTTTTGATTATTTTTACCTGGCTGTCTTATAAAATTTGTGTTTTGGTGTTGTGTCATTATTCATGCAAAACAGCAATTTATCATCCCCTTCACATTCAAACCTGTCACAATTTGTCCATTCCCAAAACGTCCAGCGTCTGTTACGTATGAAGTAACCCTTTATATAAAATAAAAGATATATTTGTGCTTATTTAAATTCAAACGATGAGAGAGAAATGCCAAAGGATGTGGTTTAGTCACGACGCGACAGTTTCGTGGGCGTTGAGTCAATATAGTATGAATACAAGACAGTGCTTACAAGATGGTGGACATCGAATGGAAGCTTGTCCATACTTATAATAATACAAATGTTTTGCTTATCTGTACATCGAGGTTAAGGAACGTACCCAAACCACATGACCATTTCAGGGGGAAGGGGGAGGGGGGTTCAAAATACCAGGCTTTGTCACAGCGAGCATCCTTAAAGATATCTCACGCTTTTTTAGCAATAAAATATTGAAAACTGTATTACTACGTGAAAAATAGAGGGGGAGGAGGAGAGTCTACTTATATACTACGGATGGTCAACAAGGGGAGGGAGTGGGGGGGTCAAAACTTGTCAAAAATATGTCACGTGGTTTAGGTACATTCCCCTTAGCCACAGATGCGTGGGGAATTAGTTTAGAATACCTCGAATAAGTATGCCGCCATTACCCTTCAAAATATAATACAACATCGTTTAATACTGTGTTATTAGACAGAAATTAATGTAGTTGTGGAGGCTCCGGAGTCGAACCCCAACGGTTTTGCAATGTTACACCGCTGTGTATTTTGGAGTTTACTCCTTAAGAATCGATTTTCATAAGGTGCCCGGTATGAGAAAAATATGAGGAGTAAAATCTAGTGATCGAATGACCTCGTTACGTTTCTGGTGCGTAACCTATTGTGCGCACCTTTCTCTTTTTCATCTGTCGCACAGATGGCGCTGTTTACAACAATTGAATACCTATTACTTCAAGTTTTCTCATCCGTCGCATAGTTGGCGCTGCTTACAACAATTAAAACTCACTTCAAGATTTTTAATCCGTCGCATAGATGATGCTGTTTACAACAATTGAAACGTATTTAAATATAATTTTATTGCACCTGTTTACACAATCGTACTTAAGGAGTAAACTCCAGTCGGGCGTCGGAGCTGACATACACTTTTTTCGTCTATGGGTATCGCAATGAGAATAAAAATATTAAATATCAATTTGTATTATAAATGCATTTTTTTATAATATGGAAGTAACAAACGAGCATGCAGTACACAGATGGTAGGTGGCCACTGTCCATGAACATCTGTAATCAACCCAAGATAAGATCACGCCTCAGATATTACAGCAATATACTGAACACTGCTGTTATCGGTCAAAATTAGGTTTGGCGATGGTGCTTCCTTAGTCGAACCATAAAGAGTGATAGAACCCTTCAAAAACCATATAACAAAATACAGTTACTATAGTATCAATTTAGCATTTAGGATAGTGGCGAAAATTGACACTAATTCTAACGTCGTCGATAACGACCTACGTTAAAACAGAAATGCCAAATGTAATCAAATTCGACATTTTAACACATAGTCACGAACAATAAATTAACAACATGGTAAGTGTAAAATTATTTGATATACGAAGGCTATTTTGATCAAATTTTGTATAATCTATTGTTGATATTTGAAAATAGGTGTTGGAAACTGGTACTAAGATCTTTATTGCCTGAAGCAGAGGAGAAATCTCCTCTCGTGACGGGAAATAAGCCTAGTCGCGATTTAAATAAATCTGGCATATAGCTAGGAAACATATTAAGACCTCTTTGCTTTTGAATCTGTAACTTAATTGAGGTTACTTAACTATTCATGTTGATCGCTAATGATATAAGAGGAAGTAATAAAAAAATAACTATAAGAACATCAGAAATTCGGCACAATTCACTTCACTATGTTAAAATAAAAAATAATTTTACCTGTTCATTTCACTATAAAACTAAATAGTCAAATCACTTAAACGAAAATCAGGTATCAAGTTCATACGAGCGATGCCGTAGGCGAAAACTAGCAGCGTTTGTACATTAGAATTACTAGGAGAACATGACTTCGGAGCAGTTGGCTATAGTCGGTATAGACAAACATGTACGTGTAGGGATGGCAAAGATATCGATTAGTCTTTAAATCGATGCTTTGGCCAAATAATCGATATTTTATTTATTTATGAACACACAAAGAAATCAGATGTAAATAAAGCTTATAAATAATATTAAGTGCAAATGTACTGCTTATTTCTAATGAAATCTGTTCCAGCATACCTGAGACTGGACATAGGTTAACACCAGGTAGTAGTGCGTGCAAATCGATATTATACAATAAATCGATCATTAAATTTTTTTCCGATTCCCTAATTTTTAAAATTATCATTATAAATATCACAGTTTATTTGCTCGTTTTTTAAATTATCTCTTCTTTTTCTTAGCTAACTTAACATACACTTGTTTTGTAACTATTATATATTTCCAGGGAAGATTTGTCAATGAAGAATGTGTCTTTTTTATATTTCCCAGAGCAACAGCATTCATTAATCGAAAGTCGATTCGGTTTTGAAAGGAAAGGAAAGTTGGTTTGTAAGAAAAATCGATTTTCTTAAGAATCGATTTTTCAGACTTCGATTCAAATCGATGTTTTTCGTACCGGTATCCCTACCCACGGGTTGTAATGCCAGGGTAGTGTCTCACGCAGGCGTCGGGCGGGGCGAGATCGGCGCCGCCCCGCATACCACGATCGCGTTACCGTAGGCAATACCGTAATTGGAATAACGAATACGAAACTGTATAGCAATTAGCCTATTTAGGTAATGCTTGATAAGTAGGTTTTTAAATCGTTAACGCGAAACCGCTTCGCACTTCTAAAAATATTTACTCGTATTGAACTAGTCTTTGCTGTGCGAAATTGTACGCGAAGACTATAAAAGGTTAGTTTACAATACATAATAATCCAAACGTCTAACACAATTAAACTCCCTTATCACAAGGAGTTTCATATGAACATGTACATCAACAAAGGAATAAAATGTACCATCATAAAATAAATTTGTCCTAATCATGTTTCTAGATTTAGTTTAGGCTCTGTGATAATAAGTTTAAAGTAAGAACCTTATATTAACCTTATATCCTATAAATATATTATATTGTTATTCCAACGAGGTATAAAAGTATAGAGATGTTAGAATCAGTATACCGATTTTAGTAATTGGTCTTAAAAATATTGTTTTTTTTTTTAATATCGACATTCTACATTATTTAAATTTCAAATAGCACTACAGCAAGCTAATAACTTCAAGTCCTAGTGTTATTTTTTAAAATTCTATTGTTGATATTAAATCAATTACGCCGTCGTATAGCAATAAGTGTAAGGTTCCAAGAAAATTCAGAAAATAAGATTTTATTAAGCACTGTCTTGTATTTATTATGGTATAATTTTAAGCGTCTGTTCGTAAAAAACCCGCTGAACCTGTCTATAGGTCTTCTAAAGTGTGCTTTCAGTTGCCGATTTGTATTTTATTATAATCATTGAATTTATTGTGCATGAACTGAACGAGTTCGTAAAGCAACTCGTTACGGCTTCGGGTACGAACCTAGAAATGTCAGTCCCAAAAGTATTACAATTGAACATTATGTGACATTTGTCCATGAAAAGCCGTTAAAAAAAATTAACATAGCAACTGTGGCATTAATACAAGCCCCGTATTTTTCAAATATCTTTTCACGAATTTAGTATTACATCTTAAGTCTATTTTTAGTAGATCAGTGGATGTGAATAACTTCATACTATAGTCTTTTAATCTTTTATTCAAAAATGTCTTAATAATTGAACCTACGTCCAAAGTCGTCCATGGAAATTTAGAAAAACAGAATGAGGCATATTTTTTCATATTAATTTTAATAAATCAGGAAAAATCATTAAATGTTTAAAACTTTTATCAAAATATATTTAAGTTAATAAGTACTAAAGTGTTTTCATACGTCCTATTTAATATTAATAACAAAGAACATTGTCCATATCTTAATAATTGAAATTAATTTAATATAAATATTTTTTTGAAATATAATTACCAGAATTTAAAAATAAATAAAAGTGATGAACGGAATTTCAATGTTTTAAGATATTTGATCTCACGTAAATAATCATTTTAGTTTTTACTTCGTCGTAAGTGAAATCAAAAACTAATTTTAAAATTTGTAAACTTAAGTTTGATATTTACTTCGTGTGATTTTCTATTGTAATTTTCATTATAAGATTTAAAAAATGTAATTATTATTTCAAACCAACGAAAAAGGAATTGCTAGTCACAAAATTGATTTCGTTTAGGTTACTTGATGTGATTCGTTGAAGGAATAAAAATAGAGTAATTTTGACTTCATGGCCAGTGTGCACTTCGCAGCCATTTAAAAGTTATTTTTATATTAATCGTGGTGTAATTACGGTGCGTTACCAGTTGGAAAGATTGTTGCAATGTAATGCGCTGACTTTTTGTGCATACATCAATTATAATGATTTTTATAGTGCTACTCTGTAAAATACAAAAATTAATTCGACACGTGTATAAAAATTTCAACATCTTGAAAAGACAAGTGACATCGTGTTTCGACTGCGTATATATGAAATTGTATATTTTATTTTAAAAGCGTGTGGTGAGTGCGTGATGACGGGAGTCGCGTGACAGGAAAATGCCTGTAATGTGAAAAATCCTCATCTGCGTTATTTTATACGCGCCACTGGTACTATGCCCTATTGGATTTTTTGTCGAGGATTCATAATTTGAGACAAAATTGACGGAAGATAACGCTATAAGTAGTTACTTTTAATATGGCTGCATAAATAACATATACTTAATCGTAATTGTATCGTATCTTATACAATTGCATGTAATTTTTTATATTCTTACATTATTTCCAAATCTTGTAGAAATCCGTCTCCAATTCAATTCCATTTCTTAAATTCATATTTAATAAATATATTCTTAAGGGTATAGTTTAAAGGATTTAATATAGCTGTCATGAATATATCTAATTATTTATGTTAATACCTACATGTGTAAATATATTGTAAATACCTACATGTTACGTTAGTTACGGTCAAAAAGGGATTAAGTTATTTACTTACATAAAGATATATTTCATTTATCATGAATAGGAAATTGTGTCTTGCAAACTTTTTATTAAATATAGTTCAGTTATTCAACCCGCGTGTCAGATTTATGTACTGTAATAATGGCTTCCGATTAACATCAGCAGAAATAAAATTTAAAAATAAAGCATCAACAAACTATATTATAAATCAAAACTGAATGTCTGTTTAATTTATAAAGATTTAATAATATTTTCTGCTTAAATTCGTTGAAATTAATTTTAAAAAGTTGACTATTATTTTTGAGACAGTTTTTTTTACGGTATATAATTCAAAATTATGTAGTTTTAAAGTGTTTAAAGATTAAAGACAGCAATTTTCTCGAATTGTTCGAAGGATAAACTTTTACGATAAATTTGGGAAAAATATTGTAGAAATTGTGAGAACTGAACATTTAATTTGTAACCTCTAGCTGTAGTTGCATATTTCGAATGAATCCTAGTAATTTTAAGATGATATATCTCTTTATATACCTACTTAAAACGATAACGAATCGTGAGATCTTTTGCTAATTTCTCTTAGATTCTAATGAGAATTACACTATTTAAAATAAAAACTCAACGCAAGCTTAAATTTAATCATACCTATCTGCAAATTGCACAGTGAGAATTAGAGGGTGAAATAACAATTCCTGCAAATTACGTGAAACGCTTGAAAAAAAAGCGAATAACGAATTAAAAAATAATAGCGAATTAAAAATGACAATTTCGTGCTAGAAAAGGATATAAATGAAACGACCCTTACCTAAATAATCAAACGCTATTTACCCAAAATGTAAACAGACTTTGTTATTCTGCAAAATGTATGTTTCGCATTACGTTTTATTTATTCTCGCCGTACCATATATTGCGTAGACAAAATTCTTTGTAATGTTTCATTTCTATAATGTCAAAATAGAGATATTGTCCGATTCGTAGGCAACTTTCCACTAAAGAATTAAAGGGTGTAATTAGCAATTTTGCCGTTCCATTTAAATGATGTTGTAATTTTCATTGTGTATATTACAAGATAATTAAAGACCACAGCGCATTGTTTAAAAAAATGACATATCTAAATGTCAAATAGGTCGTGTATTCTGCTGTCGTGGATAAAATATTACTTTCTTGATAAAGAAGATAAGATAACAATGTTCGAAAGTTCAGTGCTTAAATTAGTTTCATGGCCATTACTAATACAAACAATTCTTCGCCAATCAAATGACATAAATTTAAGTATGTTAAAAAAACCTGCATTAAAAACAATTAGTATATTTTGGGAATCTTTATGAGACGCCTTTTTATTTAAATAATGCAGTATTCGATTTTTTTAACAATGTAATCACAAGAGTGTTTAATATTTTGTATCATACATGTATTAATTCGGATTATCAAGATGAATCTAATGATACCTTAATCATAAATAATCTGCCTGGTACTAAAAAAAATACAAAATAGTCGTGAAAAATAAAACTCTTCCTAGCAGGTGAAAAAAGTTGAGGGATTATTTTAAGGCACAATTCTCATCAGATGACCACGATGTTCGTTGTAAATATAATTTTATTGACATTACGATTTTCGCCCATTACTACAATAGGCGCATCACAATTATTATTACATAATATCTTTAGTCTGTCCAACCGAAAGTCCATTTTTAAGTAGGAAAATAATCATTACGCAAATGTAATTTAAGAAGCCAAAGTTTTCTTGAATATAATTGCTAATATATATACTTTTTATATGGATATCGTCCGAAATATCAGGTGCTTATGTCACAAACTTCCTAAATGTTTAATACTTTCTTCTGTATAAAATAAGGATAGTAACGGCACATTTTTAAATAGTTTAAGCGACAGTCCATCACATGTATTGTAGCTAACAAATTTAAATTAAATATTTAAGATATTGTATAGATTAAGTGAATATTGTAAGAGTATCTAGTTGTTACTTTGGGTTGGAATTTGAACGCTTGTGACATCGAAGTCGTGTTCCATTTGAGGTAAAACAATAAAAAATACTTTTTCAATAGTAGATAACAAGAATCGTTGCACGCAAGATGGTTGTAAAAAGTAATGTTTTAAAATAGGAGTATTCCTCGCGTATAAATGTTGAAAAGCTACTGAAATATCTTCAATAATCTCATAGTCGGTTTTATCATCAAGTGGAACACGAATTGGATGTTCATAAAAGCGAATACCTACAAATTAATTTTAGAACACATTTTCATTGTTGTAGAGCAAACAAGGTAAATTGTTTCAGGGACTTAGTATTAGTTAGATTTCGTTAAATTTTTAGAAGGTTTTAAATATTTGAGTACATTTTATTACAGTACATCACAATTGTTACGTATATAATATACACATCAAACTATTTATTACCGTAAGATCAAGACGTTTATTTGAAAATGTTAGTAAGTAATTAACATCCAATTTTCGGTAGGTTTCTTTGTTTTTAAGAATTGTTAATCTATTTTATATTTATTTTGTTTATAATACTTAAGTTCCTGCTGCAATATTTTGTTTGAAATAGATTTGCAGGTACAGCATTTTCATCTTTTCTTCGAGGATGAATTACTGATAAACGCACGACATGTTTAAAAAATATATTCTTTGTTATATTTTACCCTTTAAACTGTTAGGTATTAGACGATTTTGCTGGTGTTTTTATTCTACTATAAAAGTGATGTTTATAAACTATTTCTTGTCAAATAAATGATGTCAATGATCGTAGTTTGGTATTATTTACACTTCCTTGACTTATTAATATATTTATAAATATATTGTAGGAAACATGTGTAATCATTAGGTATATAAGCTATTTGATGTTATGTAATTTAAAATTATAGTCAAACCACGCAATTATTACTTTCACATTATTTTAATACATTTATTTATAAAATTAGTTTTAGGTAAAGTAAGGATCCTAATTTCGGAATAAGAAACAGGTACTGCCTCTTTTTTTTACGAAAATATAGTTTTTACGAAAAAAAAAAAAAACATATTTACTCACTTTCTTCCTCTTTTATTCACTTTCTTAGAATAATGCTACCCATAGAACTTAAGTCGCAACTGATTAATTTTCGAAAATTTGTATTTTTTATATGATTATTATTTTAAAAAATCTCCTCTCATATAAAGTACAATTGACAAAAATATAATTCAGTAATACGTAGTAACCCTAATACAGCTATAAAAGCAATCCAGTGGTCAGTGCTGCCCATGAACATATCAGTAGCCTGTATCAGAACCTATATATAATAATAATAATACTTGAAGCCAATTACATTTGTGTTGCTACTCTTGAGCAGTAAATCGTTAATTTTATATCAGAATATTTAGACTATCCTGAGGAAAATACAATTTACGGTAATAATTTTGTGAGTAAAGTAAAAAAATATATCTTTTAGGCAAACAAGGAGCTAAGCTAATTTTGTGAGTAAAGTAAAAAAATATATCTTTTAGGCAAACAATTAAAATAGAACTGTTCCTGTAATTATATTATTTAAACTAAATAGATTTATTTCATGCGATATATCCATATGAATAATATTGACGCCGATAGAAGCTGCCATCTAGTGGAAACGACAAGAACTACTTTGTCTCTGATGTATGTAGATAGAATGATGAGAACTAGGACAATATAGTATCACACATGATTACTAGATGGCGCTACTATACTTTGTTTATTATCATTTTAAAGAACAAAGAAATACCAGTTATTATATTTTAGCATTTAACTTTATTAAATTTATTTAGAAAATATTTTTATTTTTGATAAAATTAAAAGTAAACTTTCGCTAATTAATCTCAACAATTCAATGTCAGTAGGATAACGTAACATCTGTCAGTGGCAGACGATAGTTATTATACGACGATGTAGGTTAGGAAATTACTTTGCACTGGTCTTTGTACGTTTGTTTTCCTTTTTCATATCGTATTTATGTAAAGGTGGTCTAGATAAGTTTATTATATTAAAGAGATAATCAGGGAACAAAAATACTCCTTGACAACATTAACAAAACCCATAAATTGTAAAATCTTGGCAGCGGGAAATACAAATCAAAACATGAGGAACGTATCAAGCCCAATTTTATAGCACACAACCAAAGTTCCAGTACCAGAAAGCTATTAAAATGAATCCATAATTGCACAAAAATGGAAAAAATAAATATCGAAGAAAACGTCTTTAAATACGAGGCTTTTATAAACGACGTTTTGAAGGAAGACTTAAGACAGACGGAATTACGTTTACAGCAGGTAAATCTAGAAATATCTGACCTTATTCAACAAAAACATACCTTAAAAGTAGTTACAGATAAAGATATTCATCCAACTGGTTTCAAGAGTCAAGTGAATATTGGGTGCAATTTCTTCATGGAGGCTTCCGTTACTGACACATCAAAAGTACTTATGAATATAGGATTAAATCATTATCTAGAATTTACAGTAGCTGAAGCGAATAGATACTTAGATGCAAGATTAAATGCTTTTCAGAAAAAATCAGAAGAACTACACCAAAAAGCAGTGGAAATCAAAGCTCATATCAAATTAATGCTTTTTGGAATCGGCGAGCTACAAAGCCAGGGAAAGAAAACTTAATACCAGACTTCCTTTTTTATAACTGATTTCTATATTCTGTGATGTCAATTTTTCTATATCTATATCTAATTAAATTACAAATTTGGAATGGTACATGGTTTTGATATAGATGCTAAAATGATCCAAAGTGGGAAAATGAGCAGCCAAAAGAATTATCACTGTGAAGGGAGTATTTTTCAAATGCAGATTTTGTATATAATTAACGAGGTGGTAGAACCAGTCTAGTTTGACGGGTAGTACCACTGCTACGCCTATTTCTAGCGTAAAAAGTTTCGGTGGAAAGGTGTGGTTGCTGGCTCATATATATATGATGCGAGCATCATAGTCCTTGGGAGTAGTATCCCATCTTCCTATCTATCTAGCTACCCAACTTCAGATAGAACCTTTCTTCTATTTGAACTTACAGTTTGCAGTAAGTAATTCAATCCGATAAAAAAAATATATTGGTATAACTGAGATGAAAGTTGAAATATAATCCGAATTGAGATAAGATGTTATGTAAAATTTCTATCACTTGTTTCAATTAATATTATTTTCCTAAATAGCATTTCTAAATTTACTTTTTCATAATTTTCTATCTATTTTTCATAAATAGCATTGAGTTTAAAACAATCTGTTCTAATACCAATTGCTTATAGTATATATAAAGTTGTTTATAGTGACTGATAATAGTAAGAACAACCCCATGCATTGTGATATATTCTTAGTTGGGTGTTTATTGTGATCATGTTATAACAGATATAGCGGACAAGGTATAGTGGAATAAAAACTGAAAATTGGCTTGAAAACTTGATGATACCTAAATAATTGAATTCTGAGTATCTTAGTCATCTTACTTGTTTGATGTAAAATTACTTTAGAAACAAATAGTGAGGAAGTTTAATTGGGTAATCTTGATATGTATTGTCTATTTGTCATTATACATATATTCATCTGTTCGTATCATGACTAGATTTAAGCATGATTTTCTACAAAAATTTTAATAATATTGCATTGTAAGTTGTGTTAAGTTTAAAAACTTACATGTTGTAGTGAAAATTCATGTCAAAATACCTTCACACAGCACAACTTCATTATTAAGAAGTATTTTAACATTGAAGTTAACAAATGTATGTAGGTAGGTATTAATATGTCACACAATCGTTATAAAGTTATGTATATGTTATTCATATTATGTTCAATTTGTATGTTAAGTAAGTAAGCAATTTTTGTATGTAATGATTAATATTATTAAATGATATTTTTGAATTACTTTTTGTTTTATTTATAGTGTTGTCTTCCTACTGAATATATTTAGATATATAAAATAAACCCTGTGTTCCACTGTATGTATATTAAACATATATTATACCCGCGTTTAAAAAATGTAATTTGACATAGTTACATATACGTGCGCATAGAGCGCGCGCAGTTTCTTAGGTTTTAATCTTTTGCGCGGAATCCTAATTACATTTTCTAAAATCAAAATAGTCTAAGTTGCGCCTTATGACATCAGCTATCCAACAGTGAAAGTCGCTTCAAAATCGGTCCAGTGGTTTCAGAGATTACCGAGAACAAACAGACAGCCAGACAAAAATTTTATTAACTGATATTTTATCATCAGTATCGTATATACTTCCATATGCACTTGGTAAAAAGCTGTTATTTTGATATTACAAACAAACACTTCAATTTTATTTATATGTATAGATGTATAGATTACAAAAGCAATGGTATATTGCTATACAGTTTTATCTTTGTGATATTACGAGTATTTTGAAAAACTTGTTGCCCTAATTACTCTGTGGTTAATGGTCTTTTAAATTTTATTATATTAACTTCATTAGTTTAAAAAAGGATAAAAGCAAAAAGCATTGTTTATTTTTTACCTGGCTTTCCTGGAAAATGCAATGCAACCATATGCATCATGGTGATACCTAGATGGAATACTACAAACGTACGAAAATACAACCCTAATACATTATACTCAGAAGTAGTAGTATAGTAGAACAATAATAACAAAACGGAGATTTCAAAGACAGTCTATGTTATAAATTCAATAACGCCTTACGTAAGTTTATAAGGGCGTAAGTAGGTAGTTACTCAGTTTAATTTTTGTCTAATAAACCATTTAACTCCTTGAGATAAAAGGTCTTATTATACTATGCACACTGAAGTGGCTGTTCAGAATTCAATTAGGTCTTAGCGACCTGTAATCAGCTTGAAACCTGCTGCTCTAAGCTTCTGCAGACAAATTAGGGGCAATTTGAATACTTGATGATCTCAAGACTCTGGGGGTCGCGGAATACGCGCATTCGGTTGGAAAAAACTTGAAAAAATTAGCATTAAGACCGTTTTAGGGTTGACTTTAAGGATTTTGCTGCCTTAAGTGGATAAAAGAGCTCTTATAATACTTTTAACAAGGGATAATGACATGCTTTGTGAAACTACCGAGATACATTGTAAATGTTAAATTCTTGATGATGTCTACTAAATACCTTAAAATAGACAGCTACAAACATATACTATTGTCAAATATGACCAAAAAGACGAATATAGTTTCAATCTAAACTTGTATAATATATGTAGTTTTACGAACCATTCAAAGTTCCATCAAGTCTTAAATTCAAAGTAAAATTATAAGTAAAGCGACATCTACGATCAAATGTTGAAACTAAGTAGAAGTTTACATATGGTTTATTTCTACAAGGCAGAAGTTGTTGTTGTTCGACGTAAGTAGCAGAGATGGCGTTGTTATACTATACTCTATACGACATGTTAGGTCTCAAGGCATTAAATGTAAAAAAATCCTAATTATTTCTCATAACATGTGCAAGAAGCTAGTTAACTGCCCTTTTTATTTTATCATTTGGTTTTTGTTAATAAATAGGTTCGATATTTACTATAGGTTAGATACGTTATTCTAACATTAGTGCTTGTCAACAGTTTTTCCCCACCGCCATAGTTTCGCCGTGACCACGATCCATCCACCTACGTAATATCGGCAAAATAAATTCAAAAACAGCATATTTTGAATTCCCGTTATATATTAAAATGTATCAATGCCGCGATAATATTTGTCTCTAGTTCCTACGAGACGTAGGGTATGGTATTAATCTACTACATTTTTTTTATCAGATTGAAGTAGCAAACGAGCATTCAGATTCAGTCATTTCAAAGGTGGTAGAACACTTTGTGGTTCGACTCCGGCGGCACCACCGTCACACCTATTTCTGCCTTAAAACAGCAGTGTTGTGTGCTGTTGTGTTCTGGTTTGAAGGGTGTAATAAGGGAGACATACTTTTCCGAGGCATTCCATCTTAGTCCTCAGGGGTAGCAACGCGTCTGTGGCTAACCTTAGGTGATACTTTGACCTTACCTAGGGTTAATTACAGATGTCCATGGGTGGCAGTAGCCACTTACCATCAGGTGGGCTGCAGGCTCGTTTGCTACTTCCATACTATTAAAAAAAAATCAGTCCACCTAATGATACATAATTACTGCCGCCTATGGACATCTGTAAGTAACTTCATATAGAACAGGGGTTCTATCTAAAATCGATCACAGATGCGTTGCTGCTCCCGAGGACTGAGATGGTCGCCTCAAGTGAGCCGGCAACCAAACCCTTCCAATGAAACGCAAAGAATGCTTCACGCTAGAAATATAAGTGGCGGCAGTACCTCCCCGGTAGAAGTACATTGGTTCTATAACCTGTTAAAACACTGGTTGTAGCTACCACTAGTGGTTGTCTATAGCTTCTCCCCTCCTCCGCAGTTTTGTGACTACGTTTCATGTAACTAAGGCGGCATATCGGCAAAAAAACAGCATATCGGGTGTACACGTTACATATTAAAACGAATTTATACCTATAAGACATCTTACTACCTATAGTAACAGTTTACAGGTAGTATTAACAGTACCTATATATTTATACTACGTTTTATTAAAGTATGGAAGCATGCAGCCCACCTGATGGTAAGTGGCTACTGCCGCTCATAGACATTTGTAATCAACCCTAGATGCGTTGCTACCCCTGAGGACTAAGATGTAATGCCTCGGAAAAGTATGTCTCCCTTACCACACTCTTCAGACCAGAACACAACAGTGCATACCAGGTGCCATTAAAACTCTAGATTGATTTCACTCCGCTCCTACTAGCTCGGTGTCCGGACAGCGAGTGCCGGCAGCGCTAAATACTTTGACGACAAGCGTGGCGGAGCAGTCACCATACCGCTCTGACACGCGTGGGTCCCGGGTTCGATCCCCGGCCAAACTAGACTGGCCAGTCCAAATCTGAATGATGAGTTTAGATTTCTTATCTGGGTCTGAGTGTTTGTGTATTCGTCTTTGTGTGTCCGTGGCATCCACGACACATGAGAAAATCCTAGTGTAGGGATATGAGTGTAGAAAACGTGTAAATAAAAAAACAACTAAAGGACAAAATCATGGTGGCAGGAGTGTCACAAAAGATGACTTTTGTGACATCAACACCTACTCTGCCGTCGCTATGAAAAATGCAGTATGTACAAATCTTTACTTCACCTCATTAATATTGCAGTTTGATAACCCGATATCTATTTGTGCAACAATGTTGTGATCTCAGTTATGTATGTATGTATATATTTTTTGACTTATTTATACTTATTCAAATAAAATCACAGTCTAATTTAATCAGTGTGCAGAAATAGACAATTTTAAGCGTATAATAGATGCAACACTTAGTTTTAGGTTTTTGTTAATTAAATTAACAAAGCGGGTACCCATCTCACTTTTCCGTAACGATTTTGAACAAAACAATATTTCATATGAAGGTTTTATAACCTCAAAAATGTAGAAAAATATTTGGATATTTGTATTTCATTTCAAATTTACATAATATTGAAATAATGATATTACAAGCAATATGACTCATCAACAAGCTTTTGACTAAGCAATATGACTCATTTACAAGCTTTTGACTAATCAAATATCCATATTTACCTTTAGATTTTTCAACAAGTGCCCTTTTTTTTACTGCTAGTCATGAAATATTACACCTCCAACGCCCGATCGGACCAAAATGCAATTCAGGAGCGTTCGGAATGTCTTCATTCGCATACGTACGTACGAGCTAGAGCGTAATAGTTAGAATATATATTGATTTTATTATATACCTCTCTTTTTTCTCGTATGGAAGTAGCAAACGAGCATGGAGCCCACCATGGATGGTAAGTGGCTACTGCTTCCCATGGACATATGTAATCAACCCTAGGAAAGATCAAATTCTCACCTAAGGTTAGCCCGTAGCCCGTTATGCGTTGCGTTATTTAATTAATAATTATGTATCCATTATTTGGTTAAATAATCGCAAAATGGATCTTGAATCATAGCGTCAAAGTATTAAGTTTATTAGAATGTACAGGGTAAAAAAGGTACCAGTGTTTTGACCCTGTAGCTTAGGATCAAAATACAGCTACGGTATATCTTGTCTGATGTAAGAGGCGACTAATGGTCGATGGTACGTGTGGTGTAAACCCCTAAAGATGCGGAATGAGCGTAAGCTTTTTATTTATTTATTATTCAGACTACATCTAACATTACATGATGTCCCAATACGATAGAGTAGTCGGTAAAAAGAAAAACATAAACAGTTAAACTAATTTACTAGATTCTAAATTATAATGCAATGTCAAAATTATATAAATACCAAAGCAAAGCAATATGTCAAAGACTTAGTCAATATCATAATGTGTCAAATGTAAAAAGAAAAACATAAACAGTTAAACTAATTTGCTACATTCTAAATTATAATGCAATGTCAAAATTATATAAATACCAAAGCAAAGCAATATGTCAAAGACTTAGTCAATATCATAATGTGTCAAATATGTCTATGTCATAATAAATCAAAGAATTACTCAATATCATAATTTGTAACAAGAGGAGCTCTTCCCAAGAGGAGCCCGACGAGGGTAGTACGCTTCGTGGTCTCTGGTTGTATGCCCGGAGTTCTCTACATAGTACCGATAGAGGCCATCGACAGTGTTTTAATACGATAAAAATCCCACATAACCCAGTGTCTAAGGTAGAGCCCTTCTAGGTAGGTAGGAAGATTTTCTAGGTGGTAGAGCCCTTTGTGGATTTGACTCCTGAAGCACCAGCATTTCTGCATAGTAACAGCATGTGTTCTGGTCTGAAGGGTGCAGTAATAAGGGAGACATAGTTACTTTTCTTTTAATTTACGTACTTTTTACTTTTACGTTGTGGTTTGACTACGGAGACACAATTGCCACATCTATTTTGGCTTATAACAGTGCACTACTTACTGTGTATTGGTTTGAAACATACTAATACTGTGCGTTCCAGTTTAACCCAGAGGCATGTCGATGTCAATTAGGGATCTTATTCTACCTACAATTAATACGTAATCTATATAAATCCGTTATTATTTTACTATCCACGAGTCTCCTTAAAATACGAAAAGTGGCAATTCACTACAAGTTTGAATTACACGTGTTATTGCCACACCAATTATTGCTCTATTTCAATTTGCATGGCCGTAGCTTTGTCATTGGGACCCTAACAGACGCGTTCGGCGAAAAAAAGAATGGCTAATCACTGATCCAGGAGGACCGGAATAAATAATTTAAAAGGTAGAACCACTTATATATGACGCGATCCTCTTAGTCCTCGAGAGTAGCAACTCATCTGTGATCGACTTTCAAATAGAACTTCTATGAATTTTAAGTCTATAGTTCTATATGAAGTTTAAGTTACAGATATCCATGGGCGGCAGTAACCACTTTTGCGACTTCAATCTTTAAAAAAAAATAGATCTCTCTCTCTCTCGTCTGTCTACAAAAAAAAAGAAATGTATCAGGCCTTGCTTTCTGTTTTCTGGTTTGTGGGGTTGCATAGCAGCTAACTGTAGTTTTCATGAAGTCCATAGGTACCTAACTACATACCTAAGGGCAGCTACTTATCTTTCATGGATTGTAGGTAGAGTCACATCATATTTTGTAATTTTGTTTACAAGCTGGTAGCACGAGCGTGTTTCAACCTCCGTCACATCTATAGCTCACGTGAAGTAGTTTTTGGGATTCAGTGGAAGGGAGTGGTTGCCGACTCACTTTAATATGAGACGATTATCTTAGCACTTGCGTACGCATCGCAGCGAATAACAACGCATCTGTGAAAGACTTTAAATAATAAAAATAAAAAATCTCTTTATTCATTTTAAAACAATTCATAATACTAGTGGTAAAGGCGCCAATTAAGGCGCCGTATTAAGTTCTATTTAGTTCTATCTATCTAGAACTAGATAGAACCCCTGTTCTATTACAAGTGGCGTACTTTGACGACCAGCGTGGCGGAGCAGTCCCCATACCTGTCTGACACGCAGTGGGTCCCGGGTTCGATCCCACGCCAC
>MOOZ01001075.1:206804-220098 GCA_002930495.1 Cecropterus lyciades
CAGCGAATAACAACGCATCTGTGAAAGACTTTAAATAATAAAAATAAAAAAGTCAAAAATCTCTTTATTCATTTTAAAACAATTCTTAATACTAGTGGTAAAGGCGCCAATTAAGGCGCCGTCTTAAGTTCTATTTAGTTCTATCTATCTAGAACTAGATAGAACCCCTGTTCTATTACAAGTGGCGTACTTTGACGACCCGCGTGGCGGAGCAGTCCCCATACCGGTCTGACACGCAGTGGGTCCCGGGTTCGATCCCACGCCACACAGAAATCTGAAAGATGAGTTTGGATTTCTGTTCTGGGTCTGGGTGTTTGTATATTCGTCTTTGTGTGTCCGTGGCACCCATGACTCGTGGAAAGCGTGTACACATAGGCTGTGACTACTATACGTTTGCTATATTTCAATGTTATATAAACTTATAAAGGATAAAAAACGTGGGCTGATAAATAAAAGTCATGATTTCAAATAAAAGCTTAGCTTTATTACTCGTTATATTGACGAAGAAACATCCCTCACTGGTATCAACAAGTCTCCGTACTGACCTTACTGTCAAGATACAACTTTGTTTTACCGTATTACAATCTCAATTGATTAATTTTGACATCATTTTAACAGATTTTAGAACCGCCAATTTTTATACCAATATATGAACGCAATTTGCAACACTATCCGTCACTGGACGGATAGATTTAATTTTCTTACATGTTTCTTTCATTCTTTCACATTACCAACTTTATCTAAAACACCAAAGAGTGGTTAGATCCTAAACATTCACGGACAAAGACACACGCTCGTAAATTATAAGCATTATGACAATGTGATATTAATATTATTTAGTTTACTGTAATAATTAATGTGTATTTAGGTTAGGTTATTTGCGACGTAGGTATATGACTTGTCTGAGGCCCACAGATTACAATAGTGACCCTGCCTAGCTAGCTAGCAGCCATTAAGACAAATACCGAGGAATCGTTTACAATTTTTGTCCACTTTTCACCTTAAAATGCCTTTAACGTTATCTTTTTACATCCAGAACCATATAAACATCTTTTAGTCATTTATATATTTTTTATCTATATAACCGGCTGTACCGCTCGCCGCCCCGTGATCGCGCCGACCAACTTTTTATTTACAAATGGTTAATGATCCTAAACGTTTAATATCCGATAGGTACTATTCTTAAAATTAAATACAAAAAACGCATGACATTCTAAATTTACCTAATGTCCCCCTTTTTGTCATCGCTATAATTTATGAAATTTTGATTTTTACACCAACTTTAGAAATATTCAATACAAAAATACTCTTTTGAATAAAATTTTATACACGAGTTTATAACGTCGGGGCGGGGGCGCGGCGGCGGGCGGCGCCTACAAAGAAAAGCTTTGAGCCTCGTTACCTTAACATCATGAAATTTGTACTAAATATATCGAAACAAGCGGACGCGGGCCATCACTTAGCCGAAATGCGAGGATATCGAAAATAATGCCTAAACCCTATCCAAATTTTAATTTTACGTCTCGCTATCTTCCACGGAGCCTCCAAAAATTTAGTTTAAAGCAATGTAGGTCAAAAATGTGGTCCGTGCAAGATATCGTGGCGCCATACTAAAATACTTAATTTTGACTTTTAATTTTGTAACTAATTTTATCACCGGCGCCGCGTCCGCTCGCTATTTTACAAATATATCATACGACCGGCGCAGCAGTCGTTGCTGACCAGACAAATTATATTAACTTAACTCGTACATATAACACACAAAAATACGAAATGAACGTGTATCGCTGTTACGAATGAAGACCACAAGGATATTGAAAATAGTTTTAATTCTCTACTGATTAACTTCAATACAAAATTACGAACGCTTCGTATTCACGAGACAGTTCTGTTTTTTTCACAAAATGTCCAAATTTAAATTAGTGGGCGTTCCGGCTTATCTTACTTAATTATTAATGATAAGCGTCGGCAGTATTTGTTTCGAGACATCCTAATAGTATTTCCGTGCTCAATTTTGATTTATCAGATACATACATACATATACATATAAACGAATGATACTTATTTCATAACTACCTAATTTTTCAGCATTTCCTTATTGATTTTTTTCTCGTATAGAAAATTGATACAGCTATTTGGTACACCTAAAAGTTTTCTAATTTCCAAAAATGAAATGCTACACAATAGAGTCTATTACAATTTCGAAAATTTAGGAACCATAATACCCAAACGTGAAACCAAATATATTCTACATATATTGTTTTTTTTTTGTTTATAATTAATTTTGAAAATAATTAGATACATATTCATTTCATTTTACATTGATATTCCAAACATTTCGTAGACGGATTCGAAAATATTAAAAATGTGAAGCAAAAACATTACATACAATTTTATGAAACAGAAATAAACTATTTCCTAGATACAAAATGTTGAAACAATGTGTAATGACGCCAAAAGGACCATTTATAATCTAAATACATATAGTTACATACATGTTTCAACACCGAACTTTGTACTTTCTCTGTGGGATAGCCACATGATCACTGTGGACTAAAACTTCGATGTTTCAAACTTGAGTCTTTACAATAATTTAGAAAAATTGTCAACCGATAACTTATAAATAATCCGAAATATCGAATAAATTATTCGGCTCGTTAATCATACATATCCTTTGTGGTCTTTAGCGGCGTAGCACAGTGAAGCACTCAAGTACATTTAAAATCCGGACAAAACATTAAATTTTAAACAAACACTTAATACATAGTCTTATGAACGCTCTTACCTGCCTGAAAAAATAGTTCCAAAATAATTTAACGGCTCCAAGTATCTGCGAATTACGGCATGTCGGTTGAATATTGTTGATGGGAAATCAATACATTTTCTATTGTAATATGTGTGTGTAGCCTGCATTAACACTTCTATTAGATAATTATGAAGAATCTATGGAGAGATCGGAATAACGGATTCATTACTTACTATACAAAGAATTAAGTACGCGATGATGATTGACTTTTCAGAGCTAGATTCTTACTTCAACGGTCGTCTAAATGGATTCGGAATGAATGAAGTCGAAGACTTCGGGATTGAGACCTAACGGGTAATTACTGTAAAATGTAATCAATTCCATATTTCAATTCGTGATTTAAAAACCTTAGCTCTATGTTTTTTGTCCTGTAGCTCTAAAAAGTCACCGTCAATACGAAATAAACGAATAACATTAACAGAATAAAGTAACATGCAACTGTGCCGTTCGAATGCCCTGCGGCGACTGCGTATAGGTACGTGTCTACGAATCAACTTGGTACGCATAAAATGAATCTGGGCTATTGCATTGAAGGATTGGATGGTGGACGCGTGTCCGGGGGGGAAAATTCAGAACTAAAAACCGGTATACGAAGTGGGGGGAGGCTGTAAGATTTGTGTCGATGTCTCTGTAGGGTTTGTGTCTCATCGCTGTCACTTAACCTGAACTACTCTAAGCACACCAGTCGACGCCTGGTCCATCCTAAACTGAGGTACTCTTATATTATCGTAATAGTTCAAACGGTTACAAATAAACGATAACAAAGTGTAATCAAAATGAAACATGCTTACACTTCTTAGCTAGGGCCGGCCGGCCTCTCCGCGCGGTGACTATACATTAAACTCAAGATGGTATAACTTTACAATTCCGCAACTCAATTCGCAATTGCCGTTTTTCTATTGAGCCTTACTTAAATACGTTAGCGCTAAGATAGTTATTGATCATCTGTATTAAAATTACAGTATTATATACACTCGCTATACATCTCTGTACAACTATCTATCTTATTGTTATACCTAGTTAAGAAGCGAAAATTAATCTAAGTTTGTTTGCTGTCGAACTGAGGATGTGAACGGAAGATGTGGCCGCGTGGCGGAGTTGTCGGCCGGCGTCTACACATTATAACAAATACATCGAGATCGAGACTGACTCGCCTTAGCTTCCGAGCGACATCGAGCACACCGTCAATCATCAATTACCATTCCACATGTGAACATCAGGTTTCCTTCGGTCGCTCGGAAGCAAGCAACGAGCGTGTCACGCTACATATATCTACGAATCAAACTAATTATTTTTCTATAGTATAATAGTAAGTGTGTATGTACTTATACTGGTTCGTTACGGCGAACGGGATGCGTGGGCGCGCGATGGGAGCGCAGACGCCTTGGGACGCTTCGGTTGGGCGGTTAGTTCTATTGAGGGCCCGTTTGTATAATTTCTTATTAACTTCCGTAAAATATGAACATTTTTGAAGGCACTTCTGATCGGACGAGGTGGCCCAGTGCGTTTAACAATCGATTATAAAATATGGTTGCATTTTAGTTTTCAGTGTAATCTGGTGGATTTCTGGTCTATTGATTTGTATGCCTTCAACTATTGCGCCGGTTTGGATGTGGGTTGCATGACTATTACTTGAGATAGCTGCCCCAAGACGTCTGCCAGCAAAGCATTCGACTCAACTTAACGTACCTAATACGTATAGAAAACTAACAGGATATATAATAAGTAGTATACATAACTTCGGATTATGGGTATTATTTCTATTTGTGTGTTTAATGTTTGATTAAATGTGCTAAAAGACCGTCTTATACAGTTTTATCGGGAAAGGAAATATGATTAGTTACGTACGAAAAAACCACGAGACGGAATGCTTTGCGTATGTGATAGTGATACGAACTGCGCCCACGCATTTCGGAATATAATATTTATCTAACAAATAAACTTAATCCTATATCTATCCGGAGCGAGAGTTCCCGCAGATGGTCCGGACCAACTGAAGACATTCTGCCGAACAGTGCCGAAATATTATAACCACAAACCAAGGATGTTTACAATAATTTATAAATCAGGATGTTTACTTATTTTCGAATTTGGTATCTGCATATTTATGTTATTGAAAAATCTGCACGAACATATAACCGGCTATCAGTATAAAAATAATGTTTAAATCTTTGTCTGTGGATCGAAAAATAACCCTGCTCTATTGTACTAATGACTATGGTTAACGTTAATTATCCCTAAAATAATTAAGACGAGGTAAAGGTTGACAATTTTCGGCCGCACAAAGCGAGCCAAACTAAAAAAAATTTCAAAAAACAACCAACAAAAACGGAAGGACTGGGATTAGGGAAGGGCCGAAACAAAAATAAAAACAACAAAAATTAAAACTTAAGCAGTTAATATATTAATCGTTTTTCCTTAATGAATAAATCAATAAATGATTTTAAGATATACATAACTATAAAAACCATTTAAGATAATACTTAATAATAATATAATAATAATTATATATAGCGAAATATATTATGTGCAGAAATAAAATTCTAGGTGACTTAAAGTTTTTCTTACTCGTATAAACTAATGAATTTCCTAGCAGACGGGCCGCGAGCCTTGGCCCGCACGCCTCTCGACGAATTCAATTTTAATAATTTAATTAAACTTTTTTATCAATAATTTTGAACCTGAAGGCCTAAATGCGAGTGTCGTAAAATTTTGTTGTGCGAAACAATCGTCCAATGGATTCGTTAATCGTTTTAATTTAGTTATGCCGAAACATTGTGCGTCGAGTTATTCGAGTTGTTCCAAAAAGTTCGGTGACTTGAAGTACTCGGGCACGGGGTCGTCGAGCCGCGAGATCACCTTGTAGATGGACTTCTTCCAGCTCTGCTCCGTGTCCTTCCCGCCCTGGATGGCGCGGAAGAACTCCCGGAGCGTCTGCTCTACCACGTATCTGAAGTTTGGTGGAACCTGGAATAAAAGGAACCTCTATAAGTCCAATATTCTACTTACACTCATACATACAATCATACATCTCATACATACAAATTTTTTATTTGGAAAATGTCTGTCAAAATAAGTGAAAGTTCATACTCAACGTGAAACAATATATAAAACTTTTAAATGTAATTTTGTATTAATTAGGTCTTATAAATCTGAAGTGTTATTGATACTTTTAAAGAATGTAATTAAGTTATTAATCGTATAAAACTTAGTAATAAGAGCTATCAATGTGATACCTTCCTTTTTTAAATCGTGAGGTCCTAATCTGAACAGTAGGTATACTACGTTACCAAGTCTTTATGGGATTTTGTTTAGTTAATAAATCGTCCTTTTTTCATATATATTTTCTTTTTTGGTTTATGTTTATTTTATGAATTTGTCTCCATACCTCAATGTGGTTATTCCTGTTGTAGTGAAGGTTGAGCACCCTGTACAGCTCGGAGTCGCCGGCAACGTGGAGGTCGTCCGCTGCCTTCAGACCCTCGCTGATTGCTTGCCGCGCGTATTTCTCCATCTGGATGTAGTAGAACTCCCTGCAAAGATGGAGACGATGGTTGTAGCTAAATGCCAAAACATATATAGGATAAATAAAGATGGAAGGATGACTTTGGTTGTTGTATGTTTGCTGGTTGCTACAACATAATTAAAGGAATCACAATAAAAAGAAAAAAATAATTTAGATAAATTAAATTTTACAGATTATATGAAAATTTAATAAATACATATGATGTTTGAAAAAAAAAACTTCCCGACAAAAAAAAAATGCAATTTATTAGTCCATTTCAGTACATAGAATACAAAAAATACTAATACGGCCTGATACACTTAAAAGATAAACGCTTTAAAAGGTAAATAGAGTTAGATTTATTAAATACGTCTTGTAAATTAAACTGCAATTGGATTGAAAATATTTTTAATTAAGTTCCTAGAAATAATCAGAAGAAATCAGATAAAAACTTAATTGATTTTCGTTCTAATTATTTTAATTCTGTGCAAATTAACATACGTACTAATCACTGACACTCATTTCACATACGGACGTTTAAAACGCCAGCTAATTTAATGTGTGATGGATAAGGATTTAGCGTCTTTCATGCATTTTGCAGATCATTTTCCATTCAGTTCAGAATTATTTTACAGAATAATCAAGCTTCATTTTTTGTAAAGGGTAATATTCTATTCACTAATTATTCTAAAGGTAAATCAACGGTAAAAAATCTTAAAATTCTCCTAGGATTAAAAAAAAATGATTTTATGATATGTGATACTACACGCAGGGTACTATTTCGATTTTTGTTTAGACAAACAAACAAAAATGATAAAAATTTGGTAAGGATAAACAACATTAAGATATTGATGCTTCTAGAACCATCTGCAATAGATATGTAAGTGTAATGCCTTATTTTATACTATTTCTCAAAAAAATCTACAAAAAAAACAAAGGTATAGTTTTAAAAACCGTAAACTACAACCGTATAACACATAACGTTATAACGTAAACCGTTATAACTAATAACGTTTGTGTTTCAGTGCACCGTCATTTATTAGGTTCAGCGGCGCGATACAAAATGGGGGTTGATTGAAATTCATACGCACATACTTGAACGTAACCGATCGCTGTCTACTCGCAGCGATGTGACTGTTAAATGCACCTGCAGCGTGACACTTCACGGCACAATGAAAATATAAAAAGCACTCCAAACCCCGAGTGGGAGTAGATTTGATTAGCCATTTTCGTCCCGCCATTCCGGTATCTTCGCTTCGCATCGCTTACGAGAGCAAGCGAATGGAGTGTCTCGCGAGGCTAATTACTTACGAGTTCTCATTCAGAAGCTTAGGTATACGTCGCATGGTGGTCTTATGTGCGAGTTTGCGAAGCCAATGAATGGGGTCGACTGTGGCGCCACCATCGTCAAACTTTGCTCGCTAAATATCTCAGTCAGTAGAAATATTCAATATATTCTGAATAAAATAAAATGACATGACAACCTCATTTAGCCAAATTTTTGAGTACTTTTATTTCCAATCCATGACTACAAATTTAAATACACACAGACACACATTGCGGTTTAAAGCGATGAGCTAAATTGTAATTGATCATATATAGTATTAAATTTCCTCGCTGTTAGTGAAGCAGGTGCATAAAACGGGGTAATTCACTAATTCGGTTTTTCGCGACGTCGAGTGACGCGTTACTTTCAGAATTGTCGACTTGTTTTCGGGTTCGTTATGCTTATTATATAAGATAGTAAATCCCGTTACGGAATTGTACGGGAACAGGAGTGATTTTCAACGTCATAACGAACTAGTTTGCTAATTGATACGTATCTGTAAAGATGTGCATGGGAGTTGAATAACTTTAATACAAGTACAACAATTGGTGTCGTCGAAAGTCCTTGATCACTCGTGTATTAAAAACTTGCACGATCAGCTGCAGAGTAAAAAAAATAAAAAGGAAAACCCTTGGATCCGTGGAAAATCCAAATCACTCAATAGTGAGCCATCAATCGACGCGGATCATCTCTAAGCCACTTGCGTGAGAGAGAGCCCTCGAGTGTCTCGCTCACACCGGGGGCTCTATTATTTTTTAATTGGCACTCTGCGGGAGATTGCAGCCTTACTAATTGAGTAAGTAAATGAAGTGTCTTAATAATTAGATGTCTTTTTAACTGGCGAGAAGCGAGCTATACGTAGTTACTACACCTTGACGTGTCACGGGAATCTAATTAGTATCGTGTAAGTACTGCTGAGTACACTTACAACGGTGCTTATACCTAAAACTTGTGACATTTGTAAATGTTATGGGGGAGAATTACACACGGTGGTACGAAATTAGACTGATGTAATAAATGGGAATTTTAAACGAATTAGAGCATTCTAAAATACTCCTAATTTACTTAAGAGCAAAACGAATCTCTATTTTAAAATTTAGTTCTGATAGTTGCGTTTTTATTTATTTAGTTACGTATGTAAACATACTTAGTTTGTATACATCAAAACATAGTCTGATAGATGAACAAAACTAACCGATAGTTAAGTGGTCAATACTAATTGAATAGGAATTCTAACCAAACCACAGAACTTAACCACAAAGAACTTAACCAACGTTCAAGTGACTAGAGACTTAACTAAAGTTACGGACGACCCGCGTGGCGGTGCGGTCGCCATACCGGTCTGACACGCAGTGGGTCCTGGGTTCGATCCCCGGCCAGACAGACATCTGAATGACGAGTTTATGTTTCTGTTTTGGGTCTGGGTGTTTGTATGTTCGTCTTTGTGTGTCCATGGCACCCACGACACAGGAGAAAAGCCTAGTGTGGGGTTATGAGTGTAGAAAGCGTGTTTTTTTTTAAATTAGAACTGTATTTACAAATGTAGTTCCACTTATCAACTGTCCAGCAAATTGTAATAGATTTTTGTTAATCGAATAAACATTGATGTAAAATGCCGATTAAATCGTATGGTTGCCACTTTGATATCATTAAAGTCTTCACATGGTACAAATATGTCCACGCGCATGACTATTAACGACTTCGATAAGTAGTAACAGATGAGGCTATTAAAGTTGGTACTTAGTAAGAAGTTGAGTGTTTGTGTAGTGTTTGAAGAGATTAGTAGCATTACTCATCTTAAAGATAATGGAGGATCCCACGGACGAATCTTAAGTGTCAATGAACTGTCAATCCTAATATTATAAATGAAAAGTGACGAAGCGTGATCTATAATAATGAATAATATAATGATCAAATAATTTTGTTGCAAGTAAATATTTATAACTGCTTAATATTTTGATTAGTATTATTTTTTTAAACTGAAATAGGAAAGGATATTTATTTCATGAATATATATAAACTGAGTCTGAATTTAACTGAGTCTGAGTTAATTAGCTGGAGCAGTGATAGTCTTATAGTTTACGTATTATTGTAAGTTTGCCTTACAATCATGGGTCCGAGGGTCGAATCTGAGCACGCATCACTGATGCGTCTAAAAGTATGCATTAATCGGTTGACGATACGTCTGGGTCCTTGTTTGTACGAGTGTGCGAGACACAAAGAAAAATTCTATATGTTATTATTACTAGTACTAACATAAAATGGCGACTTACGAACATTTTACATAAACAAAGATTTATTTTAATGCAATGTTGGCATTCGGAATGTAGTGCTTAAGTTTCTCAGTGTAATTAAGATTGGGATCGACGCTATGATCCTATTTATAAGCGGTTCGCGTACCGCCCGTATGCGGGCTACTCGTAAGTAGGTCTCGATCGGTTCGTAAAGGAGGTATTGAGTAACGGTTATCAATTTAAAATATTATTTATCCACAAAAAACTGTTTTTATAACGATAAAAATAACGTTAAAAATATTGTGATTATGACAATGTATGGCTAATATTTTTGACTTTTGTCATTAACGCCTGGGCAAAGATTCCTCAAACTATAGTCCACCAGATACTGATTGGCATTTAGCTACCAAGTTTCCTAACGAACCATTAGTATTGAAGCAAGAGTTTACTTCGAGATTTAAAACCAGAGTATGGCTGAGATTGACTCCCCAGAGACCGAGTTGCATGCTGCCAATGCCTTTTAACGTTATTTCGGTTTTAATAATATAAAGAGATTATGGCCATTACCTTCCGCATTATTACCGAACCCTAATAATAAAATATCAATACTTTATGGCCACGAAACACTTTAAACGCAGTTTGCTTGACGCTGCTACATCTTTTTATCATCGAAAACTTGGTGCTTCAAGTACACAGTAGTCAATGGATTAGATCGTATTATTTAACCTTTAAAAAGATGAAAACGAAAAGCATCGTATCTTTATATCTGACTCTCCTGTAACTTTAGCGTTTTTGTGTTGTGGTATCATTCATTCAAAGCAGAGATATGTCTGACCTTATCAGGCCACGAAATAAAGCTGCAAAATGCCTTGCGAATGTTTCATGGCCCTCGAGTTATGGATTTTATTACAATAAGCATATTTTCGATTCAACGTCTTCAGTGTTGGCAGCCATATGGAATAAAATATATCATTCTGAATTAAAAGCCGTTACTGTGGGAATCAGCTGTTCTATTGTATGCAATGTTTAATCAATACCTACACTGAACTTTAGTTGCAAAGGTTTACGTTTCAAAATTATTTAAAGGGCCACCATCGCGGATTGGGCATTATAATAGGACTTGCGAAAAAACCGTTTTTTGGGTTTTAACGGTTTTGAACGTTATATTTAAGTGAGTAGGGGTGGATTTTGAGAGCCGCGATAACCCATTGTCCACAGTCTTAAGATATCACATCTTACCTACCTGGAAGCCAGCGTCTTGGCACATTGTCTGTTGAATGCAGTTGGATTTTTTTCGAATCTTTTAAAAGGCAAAGCTACGTAAAATGCCACGGAATTGGAACTGAGAGGAAGTACTTTTACTCGACCGAACTTGGGCGCATTGTTTCTTCAAGAAATAAGTTCGTTTCTCAATACTTTTAATCTTAAACTTGGTGCTACAAAACCTAATTAAAAGTCATTGTTGGCTGTTTCTTTAGATCGGAATAAAGCTGGCTCTAAGCGGTTTGATTAAGTCTAATATTTTGAATACTAATTGAAAGGTATTTATAACGAGATACTGAGCTGTCTTTTTTAAAATAGTTTTCATGATACCACGTGGTATCACTAATAATATGGTACCACTACTTTTAAAATATAGTTTTCATTGTACCACATCGTACAATGAATACGAGTACATTTAATGACAAGTCAACAAACTAGATCCATAACATATTAAAAATATTTTTAAATGTTTGTTTCAAATTCGGATACAGGACACTCTTAAGACTCACATAATAGTCACGCTTTGCCACGAAGTCTATCTTATTTATTCATTTTATTAAAAAATACTTTTTTCTATTAGTAATATAAGAGACAATTGTACTGATAACCTTAATTTATACAATTCTTTGGCTCTTTTTTTGCATAAAACTATAAAAGATGAAGATAAAGATAAATCTCAATTCTCTTTCGTTTTAGGACGTAAATTGCGAATCATAATTTGCTCGTAATGTGGGGTTAGAACAAATCTCATGTCTTACAAGTCCCCCTCAAGAAAACATTCGATTCCCGTGTGAACATTGTGGGCCATAGAACTATAAAATACTATAAATAGACAGGACACAACAAATTAGATGAGAATTGAAAACGAACAAATGTTTATAAAATAAAATTAAAGATATGTAACTTTTATGCAGAAGGTGGCCATTGCTGCTTTTTAATCATTTATTTAAATCACAGACGTATCAAGCAATGCAGTTCAACTGAAGTAAGGTATAAATTAGCGTTAATGGATATCTGAATCCGATTTTAAATAGTAAAGGAGTTCTGCCTGAGCTCGATGATAGATTTGTTTCTACATGTAGGTTGAAATATATCACGTCAGTATTTTTGCTATAAACTATTTAAACTAGGATAAATTACTTTGATACACGTGTTACTTACGAAAAAAACACGCTCTTTTATCGTAGAACTGCTTATAGAGTTTCTTAAAAGTACGTGTAATTAAATAAATTTTCGATTAACTTGCCACTTCTACATCTTTGTAAGTCTACATCCAGTCAATCGCTAAGACGTTGCTCGAGGGGTCAGGTTATTGTTTTTTTTAAGTTTCTTCCCTCTATTGTTGACTTGCTCGGTGCGAATACATCTTTTTGTAACCAACTCGAATTCTTGTTGCTACCGACCGTTATGTTGGATATTACAAAATTGAGTTCAAAACAAAGTTTCACGTTATTTTGGGGTCAAAGACGCATTCTACATTCTACAAAATACTATTGTGATTCGTTAGTTCAAAATTAAAGACAAAAATAAATTATTAAGAACGTTAGTTCGAAATAATTTATTTTTGTCTTTAATTAGCAGTAAAAGCTACCACAAACTACGCAAGATGCTTTGTTCTGGAAAAGAAAAAGCGTAAGAGTTATTTGTTAAATAAATTGTTTATGTATTAATAATTTTAAAGTACGCTTTATCGTCCGACTGCTGGGCAAAGGTCTTATCTAAAAGTGAAAGGGCTTTTAAGAACTTTTTTAAACACAGTTTTGTTTTCCTCACGATGTTCTTCACCGTTACCAACTGATAATTATTATAAAATCATGTATGTACGTCCATATACACTTACGATTATAAGATTGAGATTTTTTTGATTATATTTTGAATTCATAGAGATAGGCGGCGAATTGACACTCTACTAATCTATACTAATATTATAAAGCTGAAGAGTTTGTTTGTTTGTTTGTTTGTTTGAACGCGCTAATCTCAGGAACTACTGATCCGATTTGAAAAATTATTTCGGTGTTAGATAGCCGATTTATCGAGGAAGGCTATATATCATATATATAGGCTATATATCATAGTCGAAACTTACGCGGGTGAATCCGCGGGGCGCAGCTAGTATATGAATAAATAAGAAAATATGATACATTATAAAAACAAGATAA
>MOOZ01001075.1:264777-292179 GCA_002930495.1 Cecropterus lyciades
CCCTCTCCCCCTATATCACGTGTATTTTTAGTACCTATAATAATATATCTTATCTTTTTTTCAAATATTTATAAAATACGGGTATAAGTATCATATAATTTTTATTATAGATAAAAATTGTACTACAATAATAACGTCTGGAGGTAGACACGAATATACGTAACGCAGCTTTTCGGTTGAGTGATATATTACTATACCCCTCTCTCCCTCTTGTGATATTTTGTGATTTTTTTCTGGATCCCTCCCCCTTTTCGACCTTCACGTAATAAATGGACAGGCCCTTAGGAAATGAAAGAAATAATAGACGATTTGCGTAGAGCTGAGGTCACGGTATTAGTTAGACCCTTAGGAAATGAAAGAAATAATAGACGATTCGCGTAGGGCTGCGGTCACGGTATCAGTTATAAATGAAAACTTTACGGGTTCGATTCCCATCCTAGCAGTGTCATAAATACCAGTTATTTTTTTATTTATTCGGGTACCTACTAGATTCTTTGTATCGTTACACCTCAGATGTCTGTAACAATGACTACATTATGTTATCTGAAATTCAATTTAATTCAATTACTTACTACATTTTTAGAGAGCTAATAAAACCAATATATACCTTTGTTAACGGCTAAATACCCGACTTGTGTACGTTCTAAAAATACTTTATTAAGCCTAATGGTTCTAATTAGAGGTAATGCGTAGAATTAACCGTTTCTTGCTGAAACTGAAAAACATGTTCTAATTAATTTACTAGCTCACCTAAAGGACTTATTTATGCGACCGGAAGCGGCTACTAAACAAGCAACTAGTCGCGCGATTAGTCGGCTAATGAAGTAACACTATAGGTGTCTTAATGCATATGACCTCGGAAACATGTAATTAGTGGCGATGAAACTAGTTTGTATTGCAACTTGTCTGCGTAACGTCCGCAAAACGTTTACTTTTTAATAGAATAGGGCGTAAGTTTTTCGCGAGTTTTTTTTTTCGTTTGCGGTTGGAGGTAAATGGTAGACATACGTGGATATAATAAACGTAAGCGTTATACCCTGAAATGCAACTTTCTCATTCTTCTTGGTAACTCTCACATTCACAAATATGATTGTGTATCTATCTAAATTAAAGCATCGTGCGCGGCCGGTACGTGTATCTGTGATTGATCACAGATACACTGTTACTACAGAGGACTAAGATGGTTGCCTCGTATGTGATACGTTCTTAGTGTGCATTGATCTTTATTACGCTGGATCATTCTGTTCACCTGATAATAAGTGGTTACTGTTGCCACCCAGTTATAGCCACAGGGTTTTTCCTGAGGTTGCAAAGCTTGAGGAGTACGATGGTCACCTCATATGTAAGCTCAATTCCCTTATAATGAGAATTAAGGGTCACATGAGAAATAGAAGTTCTCCCGAAAACTGGCTGCTTTTGGATCAAATTCCGCCACGCTGCTTCGACAAGGTTGTTGGAAGAAGAAATCTTTAGTAGATAGGTCACCATAAAAGAAGACGATTGTAATTTATGATATAATATATAATAACTATAATGTAAACCACTCTCAGTTCTAGCCGGCCTTGTAAAGAAAAAGTTGCGTTTAAGAGCTAAGTTTTATTTTATATGATCCGATCAAGCGGAAATTCCACACAGTTGCACTAATAAGTTATAGGCGATAGTTTGTTCAAAAGTATGTATAAACGCTTTCTACACTCATAGCCCCACAGTAGGATTTTCTGGCGTCGTGGGTGCCATGGACACACAAAGACGAATACATTACACTCATAGCCAGAACAGAAATATAAACTCATCATTAAGATGTCTGTCTGGGATCGAACCTGAGACGCACTGTGTCAGACCGGTATGGTGACCGTTCCACCACGTGGGTCGTGTATAGCTTCATAGCTATCTGAAGCCAATCACAGATGCAGATCATTCCTAAGGATTAAGAGCATCACCTCAAATGTACTCTGATGGTGGTGGAAATCGTTGTGATACGACTCCGCGGGCACCACCGTCACACTTGTTTCTGTTTAGTTACAGTAATGTTAGGTGATATTCTGTTCTGGTTTTAAGAATGTGAAGACATATTTATTCAAGGAATTCCAACTTAGTTCTAAGGAGTAGGAACACATTTGTGGCCAATTCTATGGTATGATTCTAAATTTAACTGGTTGAGTCCAGATGATACTGGGGGCAGTGGTCACTTTACATCGGGTCGACTGCAGGCACTGTCTGCTACTTCTATATTATAAAAGAAACTGAACTGACATTCACAACCTTTGAACGAGTATTAGAACTGCTTTACACTAGAAATAGGTTTGGTTCGTTCAAAGGCAGAACCAGCGAGGTCGCTGGTTCTGCCTTTGAAACCAGTGCCCAGATGTTGGACATAAAGGGTTGCAGTAGAAAGTACATATGCTCAAACTGTTATACTCATCTCAATTTAGTAGCGACAATAAAAGCGTCTGTCTTGCGGCTTAATCACTCATTAAGGATATATCCTTTTTACCAATTAGTATGCGCGCTCATTTCACGCCGAGTTGGTTTCGCGTGTGTTTGTACATATGTGGTTACGATTGACGTAAATTAACCATAAGAGGATATTTTAAAAGTAAATGATGTCATAGTTGAATAGTTTTGTTATTTGATGGGGAAAGGAAAACATTATCTAATATAAGTGAAAACAGTCTTGCGTCATGATATGTGTAATATAACATTCAAATATTCGTAATAATAGGAAAAGCCGTACTTAAACTTTAAGGCAAGTTTTCCGCTGAATAGTTTTCGGAGTTCTGCGTAATTTATTGAAGCATCATATTTCTGGCAACATTTTGGTAAACATGACAAAACACAATTTCCATATTTAAAGGATTTAGAATGATGTAAGTGTTTACATGTCAGAAGTACTAAACAAGGGTACTAAATGATGGCCCTGATGGTAAATGGCAACTGCGAATCTGTGAACAACCGGCCAAAGTGTGCTAGGATAGGTGTTAGAGAGAACCAAGCGTGAACGCTCAATAAGCATCTCAAGGCACTGCCGCACCCATTTCTATCTTATAAGAACAGTGTTAAGCTATGGTTGCTGTGCTATGGTTTGAAGACTGTCCTAAAGGAAAAACACTTCTATCAGACGCTTAATCTGACTCCTCAGGATTAGTTACGCGTCTGTGACTGTTCTCAGGAAGGAATAGGGTTGATGTCCACTACGATGTCTAATGTGAATTATGTTGACGTGTGATACAGATAGGCGGTACTTACAATTAAATGAATGCTATTTTGCGATAATATTTATAAAAAGACATAATTTGTAGAACAATAGCTCGGACGCGTTGATTGTACGAGCAGCAACAATTAGCGGCTTAAGCAGGAAGTGCGCGAGGATGTGACGATATGGATTTAACCTCTGCCACATCCTACATCTTGACGCAATTGGGGCAAGGATTAAACTATGACACATCAATACACATCTTATTTACTGATATATATTTTTATATTGGTGAAGGTTGCGGTGCGGTTCACCTTATGTTTGTCTTGTCGCTTTTGAAGCTGTGTCATATATGGAGAGTTAAAGGGTACTCCGTTTGCTCAGCGCTCCACAGGTCTTGGCTTCTGATACGAGAGTTCGCTGTCTGACACTTAGTTACTTTGCCATTTAATGACTAACACAAGGAATACGATGCATTTATTTATTTATTTTTTATTGACCATAAAAATGAGGTTCAAGAGGCTTAAGACATAATGCATATAAGAAGCGGTACAAAAATATAAATGAAATTAAACATTACGGAATATAGTACAGGAAATGAGAGAAGGAGAAAAGACAAAACGTGAAAGAAAAAGAAAAATGTATCAATACGAGTAGATAAACATTTAATTAATTATCTAATAAATAAGTATGATGAGAGATGGTCAAGTGGAAGATATAACTTTAATGATGACTAGTATACAATTAAATTTTTTTTAATACGCGCTTCTACTTCTAAGACCAAAGATGCCCAGAATTCAAACCATGGCTTTTTCTTCTTTTTCTTACATTAACCCAAATCCATACCATAAGATTCAGTGTTGATTCACGTAATTAGGCCAAGACTGACACATACAGTGTCTTGGAACCACTTCCTGTGATACTCAATTGTATCCGTTGTTGTGACATAACAGTTAAGTCTAATTAGACCAGTTGAGGAGCAAATTAATTTGTCTTTGTGACGCATATCAGTACAAGGGTATTTTAGTATTATTATTAAATCGTTTTATGCAATTTTATCTTGTACCTATGTGGTTTAGAATTAAGCCTCTCACGCTCGGAATATTGTAATCGAATCCTAGGTACTTTTGATTTTTAAATTACTTATAAAAATGATGCTATCTTTTTTTTGGACAACTTTAATCAACTGTATTTGAGATTGATCACAGATACGTTGCTACTCCTAAAGACTAAGATAGAACGTACTGGATAAGTATGTTTTCCTTAAAACCAGAACAACACAGCACTTAACACTGTTGTTATTAGGTGTAAACAGGCGTAGTGGTGGTCTCCGAAGTAGAAGATTGCACGTGGTAGAACTCTTTGTGGTTCGACTCCGGAAGCACCACCGCCACATCTATTTCTGCTTAATAACAGCAGTGTTATGCCCTGTTGTGTTCTGGTCTGAAGGGTGTGGTAAGGGAGACATGCTGTTCCGAGGCATTCCATCTTAGTCCTCAAAAGTAGCAACGCATCTGTGGCTAAATCTTAGGTGAGACTTTGATCTTACCTAGGGTTGATTACAGATGTTAATAGGCGGCAGTAGCCACTTACCATCAGGTGTGCTGCATGCTCGTTTGCTACTTCCATACTATAAAAATAATAGAACCACGAAGTGTTCTATAAGATTTGTTTCTCTTTTCTTATTTAAACTTCTACCTTGCGTGTTTTTTATTTCTTAAAATCCAGTCCGATCTACTGGATTAAGATCTTATTGTGCAACTTTCAACAATTACGTACTGTCGTGGACTATTAGCGAACTTAGACTACGAACGAACATTCTTAGGGACTTGTCTTATTGAAAACGAGTGACTACAGAGTAAAAATATTTTTTTATGATTATTTTTGCTTCGGTAAAAAATATGACTGGAAGGACTATCTATGTATTTATTAAAATATCAGTTATTAGTATTTTTTTACATTAAGACAATAAGTATATTAAGAGTCGAGTATGTGCAGTTTGTTTCATGTACGTGTTATTACGTGAGCTTTTATTAATATCTTTTTTATCAAAAAAATATATTTGGATTAGGAGGAATTACTGCTTTTGTCTTTAGCCATCTTATATCGCTTTTATCGCCGGTGATCGTACAAGTCATTTAATCTCCGTACGAGCAAACTTGTGTCGTGTAAGTTAGCTGGAAGGGACAATAAGTGTATAGACTTACTGGCCAAGTTACTAAGTCTAGATAAGCTTTAAGATGCAATCTCAAAGTTAGAGTGTTTGCGATTGTAAGAGAATTTGTAAAGACGCTGTTAAGCGATCAGGTTTGAACCCATTTAAGGAACTCCTTTGAATATCCCATTCAAAAATAAAAATATCAGGAATATTGTATTAAATAATTTTGATTCTGAGCTTTCGAAAGTCTCAGGCAGATTCGATTCAGATAAAAGTGTAGATTAATATGAATTAACATTCACATAAAATAAATGCTTTTCTTAGCATACGAATATCTATGGCTTGCTAAGTTATTATAAGGTTATAGTCTATTTTGGGTGACATAATAAACATTAGATATTTATGAATGACTGTGACCATTTAGCATCGTGAGACTGCGTATGCAACTTTTTCACAAACCTTTCCAGCTTTCGCATATATCCAAGTTATGGCAAATTATGGTCGAATACGAAATCGTAAGCATCCAATGTAATGTATGTACATTGTATGCAATGTATGTGCAAACGTAAACAATTATTGTTTTGAGGAAATGTCTTAATCTCGTACTTAGTGTACAGGTTTAAGCAAATTAAACACGAGTGTCGGTAGTAATAAAATTGCGGTGCAATGCTTAGCGGTTCTTGGAAACGGATTATCTTTGATCTGAATGGTCTGAAACACTTAACAGTTAGCGAATTGCTTGTGTTGCAAGATAAGGTTCTTTTTAACCGGTTTTCAGTAATGCCTTTCGGGACCGCCGTCCTAATATTTCTGGAGCGTTGGTGATTTTTTTGCTCATCGATCGACCTATTTTTTATCGAATCTGTTACTTGTGTATTATAGACTTATTCATAAAGGTAGAACGGGAATGGTTGCGCCGAGGTATCACCGTCACACTTATTTCTACCGAGACGTACTTGCGTTTGGGTGAAAATCTCGTCATTAAACCTGAGACTATAGGAGACTATAGTTTAACATCGTAAGCGCTGTGCCATGTAGATCAAAATCATATAAACATCATGTATGTGAGTATAACTGCATTGTGTGATTAAGTCTCAATATAATTGGTATAGGTGTACGAACCTCACTAGCCACATAAAAGATTCACACGTCCATACATATTGTACAAAGATATACATATCTAGATATCTACATCCATATTTTAACCCACGACCGTTCTAATCAAGAACTATATCGACAGTGATTGTCCGAAGTCGGACTTTTGTTTGTTTGTACGAAACGGAACTAATGTTAACTAAAAAACGAAAATCGTACAAAACAACAGCAGGTGCAGTAGTCAGTACAGGTAGGTGCACGGTTTATGATAGAGTTTAAAGGTAAATTTGTAACAGACATTTTATGATTTTTGCAAAACTTCTATTTCATTTCTTTGATTTATTTGCTGACTAGGTTATCACACTAAATGACTTTAAAATTGTAGATGAAAATGCTGGTTTATATTTCCTGGTTTTTAACTGTAATTAAAGGAAGAATTTATTTCGGTTGTTTAGTAGTTAATATTGTCCAACTAACCTAGTCCAATTACGACAAGAATCCTACAAATTAAGGAATTTTTCCGATCGTATATACTTAGTTTATCACATATATTATTATGTAAACGCACACGCTGCTGCTACAAGGAAGAAATTAAACATCTGACATTTATTTTTACATAGTCTTTTGACAGTTAATCGGAACTGAACCCGGAACCTTTTACAAAACTTTTGCCGGCCACTCCACCACAAGTTAATGTAACTGAAACGAGTAGAGTGCTCACGGTAGACTGACATTCTTTAAGCACTATCCTACAAGTTAAACTGTGTCTTTAGAGTCAGTGGCATGTACAAATCGGTTTCACGTTGCCGTGGGTATAATAAATGCGCATCTTAAGACAAGATGAGAGGTGGAGGCGAGCAGAGCAGCTCAAAGAGCGAAGAATTCAGTTCATTACCGTCTTACTAGGTTTACGTAGTGATGACTAACGCGTATTGTCGATATTTATTTTTAATGCGGTTAAATTAAATTTAACTAGTGTCATAAATTAATTCTGTTTGGCAGCAACCGTAGATGTCTGCCTGGATAGATATTTATATGACCTGGTTTGTGTTAAGTCTTTCATCCTTTAGACTTCTTTCAGTTCGTTTGAGTTATAAGTTCAGCCCAAAGGTTAGTAAAGATATAATTTCAAAAACATGAAAAGCCATTTTCAAATCAAAGACAGACTTGAGTTATATTTGCTTCAGCATTATGTTGATGTCTAGTTCCCGAACTCAAGTCCTTCGTCATAAAACGAGTTCTGCAATATCGAATCTGGAATAAAACAAAAAATATCCGCAGTCAAAAAGTTGGCAACTTTAAAAAGCGCGCTCAAATTGATATAAGCGTATAAACTTAATAGAGGAGCCGAAAATCATCAAGCAATCGTCCACGACTTCGATGTAATTAAACCGGGTGGGGGAGTGAAGATCAACTGAGACGGGGCGCAAAAAAATGATAATTACGAAAAAGTATCCCCATCGTTTCGCGAACTCACTCGAACTATCAGCCGCTGCGCGGAACAAACTACGGCCAAGTGTGTCGATTTTCAACGTCCTCGAGTCTAGAAAAAAAATATTCTCGAGTCGCAAGTTCAGTGGGGGTGGGTGGGTGCCTACCCTTCCTGCGGACCTCCTTAACTGCTGCCAGCGGACAAAAAGAATGAATGGATCCGCCCCTTAACGAATACACCGAGCGGCATAATTCATACTTAGGAAAGTGCAAGGAGATGACATGGATTTTTTGTTTTTTTTTCTTTTTTTTTAATTGCATTGAGCCACGCTCGCGTAGGCCGTAATGCTAAAGTAACTTTGATTATTGTTACTGAAATATTGTGAAGAAACTAACTTACATATATATTTGTTTTTCGATATTGTCAATTGTTTGCATGGTGGATTGTTTATTATGAAATTAGCTAACAGTTAGCTATACTAGAGTAAATAAAAATGAAATTGGTAAATATTACATTGAGTCCTAAAGGGTCAATACTAAGATAAAGACTAGTATTGAAAACTGCAATCAGAAACTCAGTTAATTCATGGACTGCAAGCTGTGAACTTTATGGACCCTTAGTACGAGGTATAAAAATAACCAACCGGATATAGATGTAAGATATATTGAGCTTGACCTCATTAAATAAATGTTATGCTAAATACATATATAACATATTATTCATAAATTATTTATTTGGACTTATAATCAAAGTTAAAAGTGAGTCACGAAAAAAAATTGAAACATACAAAGTTAAGATTGCTTCATCTTAACTTTGTATGTTTCAATTTTTTTGGGGGAGCCGGTGTTCCGGTGTGGATCCGGATTCGATCCCCGGCCAGACAGATGAGTTTAGATTCTGTTCTGGGTCTGGGTGTTTGTGTATTCGTCTTTTTGTGTCTATGGTACCCACGACACAGGAGAAAATCCTAGTGTGGGGCTATGAGTGTAGAAAGCGTTTATTTCATGAAAGACTCATGCATTCGGTGCGTTTGTTAAGTATGACAACACATCAAATTATTATATCAAGTTTATCCTTAAACAAAATTATTTTATTAATTACGATATAGGATTAATTACTTCTAGAATTCATGACTTCTAGACAAATATACGTACAATTAGACATTTTATTTACAAAATCATTAAACTCTTTTCTGCTTGTAGGCCCTGTTCTTGAAATCATCTTGGCCAGGTTTCCAGAGACATATCAGTTATTTATCTTCGTTCGTAACTCTGTGCGTAGTATATATTTGTATTAAACATTCAACCTCTTAGGGATGGACGTAAAATGCTTTCTTAGTGGGTTTCTAAAATATTAAAATCAAGCTTTCATTTAAATCTGATAGTTCTAGCTTTAGTAGTTCAGGTTTTGCGAGGTTGACAGCAGTGAGTATGTGATATTTTAGGCATTTTCGGTTTTTATATTCAAGTTTTATATTCAAAATCAGTAGGTTAAAATGTTTTTTATACAATTATATGCTTACTTTTGTAAGGTTTTAGTCTTCTTTCAATAAGCCCACAAGATAAATAATTGGATTCACTGCACTACGTCAAAGATAACTTGACCTGGTTCTGATTGAAGAGTCAGACGAACTCAGGTTTCAAAGAAAAATGATAAGTTGAATCGAAACTTATTGCGAGTAATAATATTATTTTACCTAATTAAACTAAAGTTGAATATATTAATTTGTCTGAATATCCTGTTTTTATACACGTTCAAAAGTCATTTATATCTTTGTTTATATCGTACTGCTAAATTTAATTACTTTGGCAATATAGCTACCAATTAATTCTCGTATTATCAATATTCCAGTCGAATGTCCTAAATGTCCAGGTATTAATTATTATTGCTCGCCAAAATTCATGATAATTACTTACAACTTATTATACAACGAGTTATGGAAGAAACATTTTTATTTAATTTTAATAGTTAATTTTACAAAGCATGATTTGGTATAAGGAAAATGTTCTCATCGCTGATAGATCTCATTTATTATTTATGTACATATGTTTTGATACTTTAGTTACAAGTTATATTTTTGATTATACGAGTACATATAATAAAAGAGCAATACCTTTGCAACAAGGTGTTAGGCAATGATGAATACTCATCAAGATGAAATTCCAATGTATGTTTATCTATCGAAAGAAAAAATAAGGCGTTATTTATTATGCTTTTTACTAGACAATTTTAATCGTCATCTTAATTTATTCGTGGCCGCAAGTTCCCTCCAATAATGAGAGCAGGAAATAGGGATGTGGATTTCACTTTTAAAATATTGAGAACTTTTGTGTATAAATCTATTTCGAAATTTATTTTCGTAGTGCTTTAATTTTAACGCGAACAATCAGAATGTAGCTGGGCTTGGAACCTTAAACCCTTGCACGAAAGACTAAAATATATACTACTAGGCTATCAATATAAGAATATTACTGGACAATCACTTTACAAAAACACATTTGAATTTGTATCGCATACGCATATATGAAAAATGAGTAGACATTCTAGTCAACTGTCGTTGCGTCTTTCAAGCGAACTCGCCCAAACGAACGCGCCCCTGAAGGCAGCTCGGAAGTTAAGATGCGTCGGTTGCCACGTATAATTTTTTCCACTCTCTTTCAATTCACCCCCTATCGCACCCCGCCTCAACCCTTCCGTCTGTCAATCTTAACTACAAGGCGGGAAAGCTACGTTCAGTAGTGGGCCTACATTTTTTTATTTCTCGTGCCTCTAATAGGGCTCGAATTCTCAGAATCGATGATTTGAGCAAAGTTACGGCTTTCAGCAATTTTTCAAAGGAACATTTCTGTTCTGTAAGCGAAATCGATATAAACCAATTTTTGTTGATCCGACTCGCAGAACAATACTTCATGGTTAAACTTTTGCGGATTATACTCTACGTGTTTCGTTTTTTACTTGGAATTGCAAAACGTGAAAATTATGATTTCATATTGGTAACAAAGGCAAATAAAACCGCCTTGTTTTGTTTACATTTACATATCGGCGGAGCGCGATGTGCTGTAAACATACCTACATGTAAACGCAAACATATAAATATGTAAACATATAAATATCCCGTTTAATTATTTCTCTCTAACGTGAACTATAATTAAAATGGAAACATTGTTTTAAGTTGTTATTAAAAAGTATTATTTGACGAAATTTTGGCGCCGATCTACTGCATGACTTGTGCCTTTTTTGCAACTTTTATGGAAGAGTTTTAGAGATTGCAATAAAATGCCTTTGTTTTGTAATAGATTTGAAAAATCCAATTAATCATTTTTAAGTTAACGTGCTAAAATATTAAGAACAAATTTGAACGAAAATTGTATTTTCAAGTCCTTATACATACAATATGTTCTAAGGTTTTAACAAATTTTGCAAAGAAGAAAGACATAAATCGAAATAATCATTCGTTCAATTCGTAAACATTCATATTTCAATACTTAAATCAAAAACGCCATTCTCCCCGAAAATTAGTTGTAATCAGACCGAGAATCGAAGGAGGCTATTTGCCTCTGGTTTAATCAGCGCACCGTGGTGTTTGATGACGGTGAAAACGGGAAGACCAGACAGGCCAGGGGGAAGGAATAAAAAAAATAACCTCAACTTGCATACACGCATAACTAGCGGACGTCGCAGTTGAGCGTTTGAGTTGGTAACTTCGGTAATCGACGGGAAATATAAAAGTTTGCCACTCTTACCGAGTTTGCTTAAGTGTGTTCCTCAACTTCGGTTTAAAAGTAAACCGCTTATAGCTTGAAAGTCGACGTCATATGAGTTGAATATATTTGCTGGTTACTGAAGTCGTTGCTGTGTACCAAAACACGTTTACGTTTTAATAACGTCGTGTAATTAATTGTAACTAGAATTTCTAATAATTTATATGTTATTTACATTAACATGTAGCTTCACAGAACAAAATTCTTTTTACTAACCACGTAAGGGAAAGTTTTATCAATATATCACGTAATGTATTTTCAGTGGTATATATTATAAGATTTTTTTTGTTATAAAACCTCAATCATTTGTACTGAATTATTTATGGAATATTAGTTATTATATATATAGGTGTTAAGACTAATTCTTATTAATAGAATCCGCTTTATACTAACGTTATACGCAAAGCGTAACATTCGGACTGATAACGAGCGCTATTACAATTTTTCATTAAACCAAAATAATTTATGTATTTCCAAAACCATCCGAAACATCTAGTAACATTTCATACAGTCCGAAATTCATCTTTCACTCTAACCACGACATCCGCCTCAAGATGCATCAGCGAAGGGGTCCCCTACGATCCACTACGCTGTACAAACTTACAACAGATAAGGGTCTCAAGTACCCCCCAAAAGGGGTAAGACAGACCCCCCAAGTCTGCCTAGAGTTTAGTGGAAGAAAAAATAATGCGGGAAAAGGACAGCGATACCCAATCGTGATTCGTCTGTGGTTTCACTTTCCGTCTGTATCTCTCAGCTCAATTTGTTCTTGGGACAGGTAATTGGAAATTTGCTTTGTTTTATCTTTTTTCTTATTTTAGGAATTTCCTTTTTAAGAACGGACACAGATGGTGATTGCTGCCGTAGACGTGGCGTTTCGTCGATCGATTGGGACTTGTGTTTAAATTTGTTAAGGTCTTTGTTGGACTTTGTGATATCGAAAGATATTACATTAATTTAATATATTTTGACGTTTAAAACAATTTAGTAACATTCGTATTATTAGCTTACACGAGATATTGATATTAGAATAGAAAAATAAACACAAATATTTGTGATAATAAAATTTACGTAAACCGAAATACATTCAAGAATATTTAGATGATATAGAATAACGTTTAGAATAGGTCTCATAAATTTTTATAATACGTTTTTTTGATGTAGACATTTGTAATAATTCTTCTCGTTCCGCAGAACAAAGCGACATTTACAGTTGGCGACCGCTACTAATCTAAGTCCCATAAGAGTATGAAACAAGAACAAAAAGTCCATTGTAGGCCGAAGACAAGGCAATGCTCTAATTATTTCCCACACTTGGAGCTGATATCGCATTACTCATTGTCCTTCAGCCATTGTGAATGTTTCTGAATCTTACCTCAGGAAAGTAGCCAATGGATGTACACTCGGACAGAGAAATAGTTTATTCATTAATGTTTGAATAAATTTTGTTACAATAAAAAATGTTTTGTAGTTTTTTTTTTTTGTTTTTTATTATTATATTTAGTGATTAGTATTAAATAGACAAATTAGGTTATTAAAAGATTGGTCGAAATCGTTATATAGTTTTTGTTAAGGAGGTTATTTTGGAGATATTTTGTTTATGTTAGCAACGTGTAACGTGTAACTCAAAAATAATTTCATCATATGCGTACATATTATTCCCAATATATTTTATTTTGTTTGATGTATTGTACAACAGCTTATAATTCCAAACGTTACATTTGTTACGACTTTGGATTAAATATGAAAATTGAAAGATTCATCAAATTAAACGCAATACTTATATAGTTACACAAAATTAATTCTTAATTTATTTTTGTAAACGTATATTTTATAATTTAATATAAATAAAATTTAATATTTTAAAATTCTTTATATTATAGTCATTCATAACCCACTTACTGCTTACTAATGACTATTTACTAAATACACCTTCACTGTATATAACAGAATAATAGTCATAGTTCTAGAAGTCAAAGTTTACAACTATTATCTTAGTAAACAGTACAGTGGCACAGGGTGTATTTTAATCCTAGCGAGTGTACGTCGGTTAACCTCTGTAGAGTGAACTTGATACATGACATTGTCTGCCCTTTTCACGCACCTTGCTGCCACTCTTTTGTTCCACCGTCTCTGTGCTGCTTTCTTCGTTTTTAGACACGTGCAATTTTATTCCGTATGTTTTTCGGTGAACGTACGGTTTTGAAGTACCTGTTAAATTGGTCGGTTTCTAATGTTATACGATTTAACGTTACGTCATAAAAATTATACGCATTTTGTGTATGTATGTGTATGTTTCTTTGTATATGTTACTTAAATATTTCTTTGAATTAGACTCATCTCCACTAGAAATATCCGTACGTTATGTCGTTATTTAGTACTTTATATCAAGTACTGATACAATATGATTTTATTATTTCTTTTGCTTAACACTTCAAGACTTTCTAGGTCTACTAAGCTATACCACGTAATTCTTTATAGAATGTAGATAACCGCCAAGATGTTTTTGAATCCCTTAATAGAGCTAAAGGTGAATAGTATGTTTGTTAAATTTAACGTTTTCTAGGAATTAAGTGACGCTGAATACAGTTCAATAGATTTTATTTTATTTATTCTTAAATAAATATACATATATTAATTAAAAGAGCTACTTGTTAAACAATTTTGATTTCGATTTCATGTTTGACCAATATCGATTATATTTTATAATTAATATCGATTTTAATATCGATAAAATGATCGATAAAAACATAGTGGAGCACTCGTTGTTTAACCGGCTCGTCTCAAGTCACGGCAAATGAGGGGTGAGTTTAATGAATAATTAATGCACACACTTTTCTCGCCAATTATAATTACGTAAGGAAAGCAATTAGGATTCGTGCGACTACCTGCATAAGCGCAAATTTACATGTAGAGCTCGGCCCTAGAGCCTAGGGTCCAACTTGCAAGCCAATCTAGGCTTATTTTATTTAAACTAAAAACTTAAAATTCCATGAGCTTATCTAAAAGAATATTGGAGTGAAGGATAAGTACGGAATATATTATTAAATGAATAAAAATATCGCGTTACAACGAGCGAAGTGTGAAAAGGGTAGGAGTTCACACCTGAGATAAAAGGTAAAAAATTGAGGCTATATTTTTATGTAGAAAAGTAAGATATTTTTTGTGGTCAATTTTTAATAGTTCCAGTAATATCGTATATACCAATTTTTCTTTAATTATGAAGATTTAAGAATTAGTGTAAAGAAAATCAAAGTAAAATAAAACAAAACAATAAAGGCAAAAAGCTTAAAAAAGCTATTTTTTATTAATATTAATATAATACTTCTCGTGTCCAATTAGTTATTCAATACGTAAGAATATAAACTCACATAGAAAGATTAAGTAAAGTAAACTAGTGTATAGCTAATAATACATAAATAATTAAGGCCTAAAATATTTATCAAATTATTGACTAACATTTGCCGGCCACATAAAAAATATACAAGTAAAAAACATAACATTTACCCGAGATCTTAACTAACACTAAATCCTTTACAAAATTCAAGAAAATTTTGAAACAGCACATTTTAAATAAAACCCTTAAATAAAACAGACACACGCGGGCGCGCGCTCTCACACTCACATACACACGCACACACGCCACACACACCAGTCACACACACACACACACATACACATCACACACACCGGATAAAAATTGTACTTATTTTATTTTTTTAAGTTTCTTATTATAAGTGACCAATGTATGTCTTATGAGAAATAAAGAATCTCTAAACCGAACAGTGTCGCACTAAGTAAAGTAGATAAAGGCAAACGTAAACAAAATAAGTCAAAGAAAACAATAAAACAATGATTATATTTCTGGTGATTGCTCCCGCCGACACCTAAGTTTGGGTTGAGATCTTAGCGGGGGCAAGTGCGTCGTTAGAGGTGCATAAATATCCACCTGATCTTTATAAGGGATTGCATCTCCACTTTGCCGTCATTCGAGAAGTGCTTTTAACGTTTGTAGTTTAAATTGGTGACGTTTCATTTGTTAAAGATGGCGGACGAAGTATATTTCTCCGTAAACGATGTAGGAGATAATCGTGAGTATTTACATTATTTTTGATATTTTTTTATTTGTTTCATTTATTTTATTATTATTTGTATTATTTATCATTTCATAATCATTATGTATGGATTATTTTTTTAAATTATTTTTTAACTTTTTTATTTAAAATTTTCTTCAAACATACTCTTTATTGATTACTGTCATAAGTTCCCTAATTTATTTATTTTTAATTAAAAAAAGCCCTTTTAAATTCACCACCGGGTCACGCCTATAAAGTCCGTCAAAAATCCCTTCCATTCACAAATTACCTCCACAATGAGCACACACACCTAATTACGAACAATGCCGCGTGCGCAGGTCGTCACGCCTTGCTGTACCGGAAGCCGCCACCGGACGTCGAGATTGTGGCCCGAGCCCCTGATTCCTTCCGGTGACTCCAATAGCCGACATGACCCAGGGGGCAAGAGGTAGCGGGTCATACAGCAGAAGCGGTAACCAGTGTAAGTTTCGAGACTTAACGCTAACGCAAAAGTACAAAGACTTTGGTATGTAGAGACGTTAATATATCAAATGACTTTAAGGGGAAAATAAAGTGGTTCACTTTGCGATGTGTAAGGAATGGTAATAAGAATCTAAAAGTGTACCGTACACATAGTGTCTGTGTACATAACATGGACTTAAAGTAAGTTCAGCATATAAGGTTTTTAAAGTGCCAGAAATACTTTTGTTAAAAATTAATGTAGATGAGTTTCAATTGAATAAAATTTTACTACCATTCTTGTATAGTATTTAAATTTATCTGATACTTTTGAGTTAACGGCGTCTTTCAAAATATTGTCAGATTAAAAATTTAATTTTATCAAATGTTATTCAATTTTTATTGAATTATATTTCCCTTTATTTTTAATATCTACTAGTTTTTCTTGTTCATAATCTACTGATTTCTTAAATTATTGCTATCAAAATAATTATCAAAAATCACAATTTTTGCCACAAAGTCCAATTTTTTAAACTCGCTTTCTGACAAATGTAAAAAAGCGTATTCTTCACGCATCCTCCCATCACTTGTCCTACATAATAAGGTCGTCGCACCCTGATCTTTAGCATGGAACGATTGGCGGTGATCTTTTTTATTGAGCATGTCATGTGTGTCGCTTACCCGTTGTCCATGACTCACTGTCATATCGCGATGATTTATCCAACGAGATCGTATCGTCGAAAAATAATTGAGACGAGAGGAGGAATTTGGCATTATTTTGTCATAATATTATGGCAATGGAAGCTCTTCCTTCACATATGCGATGTTAATCTTTATTTAAATAGTTAAAAATATGATTTATTTTTTTTCTCCACTGTTTTTTCCCTTTAGGATCTATTGACAAAGTTTAGTGATTTCAATTCCCTTTAGTTGAGATTTGACATCACTAAATCTAAAGTCGGCAAATCTCCTATTAAAAAAAAGTGTTTTTTTTTCACGCTATTTAATCTTACGGTATTATCATCACGTTTCAACCAATCTTTATAAAGAAATATTCTTCAAACTTTCTTATTTTGAAGGCGAGACATATTTTTGTGAGAAGTTCTTATACTTTCTTCTAAGGTAGCAGTGTTTCTTTGATCTAGTTCAGGAATAACTCTTATATCTGCTATATTGTAATCATACTAAGTACTTGCATTACATAAACAATCTTTAAATTTGAGTAATTGGGGTAAGCATAGCCTTTGTCTTTATTAAAAGTAGTAATAACTGTATTTAAGGACAGGAAGGAAGTTAATACATGTGATTATGTAATCATTTAGGGACCGAATTGATGAAATTTCGTCAGATAATTAGAAATATCAGGTCACTTTGATATATTTATTATGTTGTATATTTATCAAATAATATTTAAGTAGTTGCTTTAAGTTCAACTTAAAGTCGTTCCGTAATATAGCAATATTGAATCTTATTATAATAAATATTTACCTGATCTATGGTGTTCTATTTGATAGATTGGATGGTAATTTATATCCGTAATATCGTTAGATAAAGAAATAAATTGACAGGAAAATTTCAGAAATCTATTTGCTTAGACAGCAATAATCCATACAGTAACTAGCAATAACTTTGATAGTTTAGAAACTTAAGATATATCGACACAAGGAACAGAGCCTCAAAAGAAAAGTGTAAAATGATATTTCTAACATTCTTTCTATACGTAGGATATTAAAATTGCAGTCAGTAAGCAATCCATATTATAATCAGATAAGTTCAGTCAGATTGACGCTAATAACGTCACCTGAAAAGAAAAAGTTTGAAGTGATAATTCTAACAGTTTTTCTATAAAGAGGGGTAGGTAGGGTGTTAAAATCGCGTGTAATTATAATAAGGTAATACAATAGTAGCTAAGGATCATTGCGGTGAACAAGTGGCGGTGGTTTCTCACGGCGCGCGCGTCCTTCTCACGCGCTCGCCTTACACTTCCTTCCGTTGGGCGATGCGTCTGCGCAGCGGTCGGATACTTGCTAGTGTTGATAATTTATGAATAAGAGAGTTTTATTTTTTATTTTTAACGTTATTAAGTAAGGCAAATATTGCCAAGGTCATGTGACGATATTTTGCCATTATATTTTTTTAATTAGCATTCAATTTTATGTTCATAATTTTATCTGAGTTATAACATTTAAAAATTTTCGAGTGTTCGATATTTTATATTAGGAACTTCATTTTATTCCTTACATTTAAGAACAACACTTCTTCAGAATTCACAATTCTTAACTAATTTTGACCAATGTTTTTTTTTGCTTTAAATTATATTTAAAACAATATTAAATAAACTTTTGAGATTATTTTCCTACAGATTTCATCATCTTTCAAACCAATTAACTTATAAAACATCACATACATGAAATAAATAAAAGAAAGAGTAAAGAGTGAAGCAAATTTAAACATTAAAAGAAACAAACTTTAAAACTAAACAAGTATCCGATCGCGCCCTGGAGGGTCACTACTTGCGGTTGTAAGCGATGCCGAGGGTGATAATCGTTTGCTGCGCGACCGGCCTGGGAACCGCGCCTTCCGGACTTAGCCCTTAACTACTTAAGTGACAAATCTTTTTTTGATTATGAGAACTATGGCTCAGGATGCCGAGAAATCGGAAATTGGTAATGGGTTAGAGGACAAAGGGCTAGTAATGAGGGACTCGGAAGTGATCATCTTGTTACTGACTAATACTATCCTGATTGTGGGAAGTTAACGTAGCGACTTGTTCGACTTATATTTTCTTCTAGCAGGATCTACATCTATGCGTTTTTGTGCTTGTCTTACTGTGTCTATACTCACGACACAGAGAACCCTAATCCAACTTTTTATATAAACCAGTTTATCTTATTTATCCTTATTAAATTAAATAGTAGCCATGTTTTTCGTCTTTGAACCTAATATGGAACTTTATTTATGTTATAACAGTTTTATGATATTTGGTCATAAGTTAAACGAATGTAAAGGATAACCAATGCCGGATGTAATCGTTAAAGGGAAGGTAGAGTAAGAACGAGAGTACTTTAAGTATAATAGTAAAAATGTAAAGTTTTTATAGGAACAAAAATTTGTTCTCTACAATGCATATTTTAATTTATAATTCATCAAACCAGAGATCGATCATTTTACGTCTTAAAGTCAAGTATGTGTCATAGGTGACCTATGACACATACTTGACAACGTATCATCATTTAAAAATATATAAATCATATTTTAAATATTCAGTATCTTTAAATATTATGAATGCCGTCTCAATTGACAACAAACGAGTAAATCGCTCGTTACCTTACCGTAAATAATTTCGCCAAATAACTCGTGACGAAATGTAAAACCGTTCGAAATCGTGTCCATATTTTAACGTAGTTGGGAAAATTTATAAACTCTAGTACTTGAAAAATCATCGCATTCGCGGTGATTAACGGAAAGCATAAATAAATCAGATGCGGCCCCAAGCTGTTGCCACTTTAAAACGGGGATGACAATTGAAAGGTAAAAAGGAATGAATGTCGCAATATATTTGTATTTCATTCCTCGTTCTTGCAAAGGCATAAAATATTCCGCAGTATTCGCCGCGTATTTGAGCCGCTAGTGTTTCTAAAGGTATAAAGTTTTATTCTTTATTGCAGCGAGGACTTTTGTCTTGCCCGATTTCTTTCCACTTTTAATTCTTTCTTTGTAGTTGCGGTTAAGGACTCTATTGTTTTACGGCAGTCTCACGGGCTCTCGTCTTGAGAGCAAACAGGTCATGGCACCGCTTTGTGTTGCCATATTGTTTAACTTGGCTAATATTCCCATGGGACACTGGTGTTCGGCTCGTTATTGTATTACCGTGCATCTAATGGATTAAGTGATGCAGTTTGCTTTCTCTTTTGACAGTTTTAATGGTTTAGAATATAAGCTTTTAGATTTTAGGTAATTGATACGCTAATGATTTTATTAATTGGAAACATATGTACATATATTAACATATGTAATTAATTTAAGAAGTTATGTTTTTGTACCGTTCTTTCGAATTTAGTTCGATATTTCATTCGTTAAGATTTGTGATATTAACAAAAGTCATGTCACTATGTTGCCGTTATATTAATACAAATATTAATACATTTTTTTTATTTAAATAGTATTATTATAGACATAATTATCATATTGGCGAATCTTAAGCATTGCGTGTTTGTATGTCATTAGGGCGCGTCTATAACATGAATAATTATCGCGCAACCCTCTCGATCGTTGTGGACAAACACCACTGTTATAGAGTTAGAAATTGATAGAAAAGCGTATATATTAAAGAGGCGAATAAAGTTTTAAAATCATTTTTTAAAATTCATAGAATTCAGACAGTTACAATTCTTGATGTTATGAGGGAGTTAGAAGTTTAATTAAATATGTGGTAAATAAAAAGAAAATAATAAGGTAAAGGCATTATGATCACAATAGTAGTTAACAACATATACATATTTATAGGCATTAACATATTTATATATAGGCTCCATTCTCAACAAATTGATCTTCGTCAATCTTTGACTTACCACTTAGACAATATTAACCTAAATAATGAAACGAAAACTCAAAATCCTTTTCTATATAAAATGATATTAAATTAAACTTGTTAGTAGTTTATTTTTTGTGTTGGTCATTGTTCGATTCTATCATTTATAATTCTCTAATTCTCCTTCAGTTTTAGTGGCGTTTCTAATTATGTCTACAACGGAATCGCAAGCTGTCGCGTGGCGTACCGGTCGCCTCGCATCTGTTGTGTGTGACCTTGCCTTAAGTTTTGTTGCTCTAATTATGTGTTATGCCTCGTTTATATATACAGACGTTAAACAGACAAGCATTGGCAGACAAAATATATTTTTTGTATCGGATTGAAGTAGCGATGATGTATGTCCACATGATGGTAAGTGGTGACTGCCGCTCATCATCTGTTAAGTCTGAACTTGCTCAGCTGGAACAGGGTTTCCAACTGAAGTCGATAACAGATGCGTTGTTGCGAGGACTAAGATGGTCGCCTTTTATAGGTAAGTGAGCTGGCAATTACACCCTTCCACCGAAAGGCAAGAACTGCTTTACGCTAGCTTTGGTTTAGATTTTTTTTTTAATATATTTTACTTAGTAGATATCATTCATAACAAAACATTAAAAAATAGGGTATAAACAGAGTAGCGTTTAATTGATTCTCTTTCTTTAACCATGTCGATTGGAGTTACCCGATCGATTAATTAAAATTGCCATTCTAATTTTCTTAACACCATATGCTCTGAGCGTTGCTCCATGTGTGAAATGACTTGGCTATTTTCTTACAACTATTCCGCATACAAGGATTTGTATTTGGCTTCTATTTGTGTGTTTTAGGGTACATATTCTCTTGTCAGGTTTCCGAACGATGCATACCCTATCAGTTTCTGTGCCCATTCCAATTAAACAATGCGTCTTAAGGAAGCCAAGTTCCATTCTAAAGTTTCAAATAGACCACGTCATGCTGCAAGGAATAGGCATGTTCCAATTCAATTTTCGTAGTTGATTGGTTCCGTGTTTTTGTAGCGCACTTCCGGATTTGCTCAAAATTTAATGGCACGCACGAGCGGGTACAAGAAATTGATATTTGGGTTCTTAGGTGGCCATTAGAACGTCTGTCTTCCGGTCGTCAACGCGTTCAGGTTAATTGCTTCATTTACGAATGCTACCAGTTCAAATAACGAACTATTTACATCGGTGTTCCGCTTCATAGATAATTGACACACGCTTCATGAGGACGAATTTAATGGAAGTGTTAGTACAGTGGTATGAATTTTCGCTTCTTGTCGTAGAGTTCCGGGGTTCAAATCCTAGATGCCTGCGAAATGTCAATGTTTGCACATTAGAAAATATTATTTGTTATGACTTCTTTATGAAATACGCATGTTTTAACAGTTTTCTAAACAAAATTCTTAAACTCTATCGCACTTAGCGCACGTCGTGGTCTTTGGTTCAAACCTCCTCCTCAGAGGAAACTCGTACCCAAAGGAATAACTATGGGTTGACGACATACAAGAAGAGCGTTAATATAGTTTGCCACGTCTGAACAAAGTGCATTGAACCAACGCGTCGCAATCACGCCGTCACGGAAACAAAATTGGATAAAACTCATCATTTTACACCTAAACGAATTATCTAGCAAAATTTTAATCCGCCCGCCACCGGTGCGTCCGCTTATTCAAACAAAATACCGACCAATCACGATTTTGTGAATTTGAAATTTGTTAAAGCCCAGTACTACAGAAAACCAATACCGCGTACACGGTACACTTACGTACATACGGTAAAACTACGCACAGGCTAAGCAAACTTGCGTTTGTGTGCTACCCACACTTCCGCAATTCGTATAGACAGTCACTCACACAATGCGATATTGCAAATGGGCTAGTCGAATGTATTCGTTCGCCCGCCGGCCGCTGGGGGTGGGAAGGGGGAAGATGCGTTTTTGTGCACGACTCTCCGCTTTAGCTACGTTCACGGGTAAATATAAGTGCGTAACCAATACGTCCTTAATAAGAGATATCTGTGTGCGTGTTTTTATGCGACATCTAGCCCCCGGATACTGTTTTTGTATGTTACCTTCGTACCGAAAATGCTCCTTTGCTAACCTTTTTCAGTTACGGTAATGTTGTATCGTGTTTGTACGTGGATGCGTAACGTATAGGCCGGACGGCACGCGGTGTCCGGAACGGCAGGTAGGCTGTTTAAAAATAAAACGAGATGTATTATTAGTGACAGAAGCAGACTAAGTGGCTCCGTGAGTCCATCGTTCTCTGCGAGTTAACCACACCTGACTGGCGCCGATCACGGCCCGGTTAACACTTCTTTCAGCGCTCTGAACCGGCCGAATGGAAAGCTACATAAAAGGGCGCCGCTTACTTCGTTACTAAGAAAAAAAGTGAAAAAGGGAATCGTGCGAGCCGACGGGCTTTTTGGAATCAGTGGGGTCGTTTCAAAACGGTCTCGCCGAAAGCTTAGTCGAGTAAGGTAAACAGGTGTAATACTAGCTTAGGTACTCAAAAATTGATAGCTCAGTTGCCCTTTTAATTGGTTCCAGTTTCAACCGTTCCAGCGTCGAAATTATTCGTCAAATACGAATAGCCGATGTGACTGCAATTCGGCACGTTTCAAATGTTCCCTTAATGTTGCTTTTTGTGATTATTAGTACCATCTATCAGCACCTTCCATTCCTATTCAGTCTATACAAAATGACAGTATCGGAAAATCCTAAGTCTTACGTATCCACTTGATTAACTCTAATGTAACAAACTCAATTCAGCATTGGAATTGCATTGATATAGCAATAAATCTCAATGAGCGTATAGTCAATTGTTTCACAGACATCTCTAACCAAATTGTCTGTTTTCTATTTAATCAAGAACCAATTAGCCTGAAACGTTGGCGTCAATTTATTTAGATTAGCCGGTAACATCTCTGGACCACGATACACGGTACGTATAAAGCAAAACTGCCGATGTCCTCTGCTTGCCGGACGAATTTTCGCACACACATGTACTGAATACCTAGTCCAGTTTTACCGTACACTGGCGCGCTATAAAATTTATAGCGCACACTTTTGCATCCGATGGTGGGGGGGTGGAGATGGTCAGCCATTTCAGTGGAGATTTACAACCTCAGTGCGTGGGCTAACTTCGCTAAGATTGTACACAGAACCAATCCACGGCTTCTGTCAGATTTGTATGTGCTGTGCTGTTTGTTGTGTTATTTAAGTTCACATTTGCGCACTCGTTCGAACTATCGACGCATTCAATTCACCGCTGTGTGCACGGCACTGCAACTGACGTGGCTCTGTCCATAATGGTTATGACTTTAGTGTTTCAACTACACTCTTTGCGATGAAATAAACTATGGCTTTTTATATGGATGAGTGTATAAAAATAATGGTGATTGTCAATTTCATTTGATGCTATTGAATTTGGTAGGCGTCTGATTGTAGTGCAGCTTGCAATTTACTTAATAAATAACTAATATTTCAAAAAAATAAACAAAAGAAAATCAAAACAATCGATGGCATTACCATAAAATACATCAACACATAGTCTTACAATAGTTATCAGTTGCTTTTTATTAATCTTCTTAATCACAAATCGAACCTAAGACTGACATGGTCAATAAGATTTGATAACAAGACGGTCAAGGTGTTTGAAAAAGGCGTTTTAACTCAGAACTTGATGTGGAACTCCTGTGTAATAACATAAATTGATACAGTGTGCCTACGATCAGATAAACCGTTTGTATTCACTATTCGAACGTCATTTTTATAGTGAATTTGGAATGGAAATTGCAGACGAGCATGTAGTCCATCTGATGGTAAGTGCCCAGTGTCGACCATGGACATCGCCTATCTGTAATCAATCCAGATAAGATAGATGCGCTGCTACTTCTACAGACATTAGCTTCGGATAAGTAACTTTCCACACTCTTTAGCCCAGAATACAGCAGCGCTTAACACTGCTGTTTTAAGTCAGAAATAGGTGTGTCTCCGCAGCCTCTCAAAGTCTTGGTAGACTTTGTAAGACTCTTGAAGGTGGTCCTTCAAACTACAGAAACAAGAGCGAGAATTTTAATCATCTTTGTTTCATTTAGATATAAATGCAGTAGGCGCTTAAAGAAATCGGTCAAGTGCAATACAAGAAGAAATAGTGCGTTTCAACTTATTTTACATTTCGCTTGAATAGAGAAATCTAGAGAATTACTTTAAAACGTTTTTAATGAGAATGATTGCGCTTTCTTAGGCTCCCGAGAGCATGAAGTAATGAAATATTTTCTATATTGAATGTAAGCTCAACTATATACTAATGGGTAGCGTAAGTAAATTATTTTTGTTTTGTTGGAGCTATGATTAAGTATTTTTCACGTCTGTTACGTGCGTTGAAAAGCTAGTTGATTTTAAGCAAAAGGTTTAAACATGACAGTATTGTTTTCTTCCCAAAAGGAAAGGAAAGTGGTTATCTTTTTTGTCATGTATGTACATGTATGTTTTGTGGTTTTAACTGTGTCTTTAGCGTTCAATTTTACTACTATTCAAGAATCATCATGTACTGTAAATCTAGATTATAAAGGGAGAACTCAATGCCTATTGGCATTCTTCATCAGTTAACCCTTGCTGATGGTCAAAATTAATATTGGTGGTCCAAACAAATAATTGGGTAGTTCCCAATGACTGTTACTACTCCGATACCAATTCTTTATAAAATTACCATAATTATAGTAATATCTGACATTGACGGAGCCTTAATAACCACGACGACTAACTTTTCCTTATCACATGCTAGCTTTTCCCCACAATTTGAAAGCGTACAAAAAACAATATTTACAAAAAATCAAAAATAAAAAACCTAACAGATAGGAAAAAAAATCACGTAACTAGCCATTAAGCCTCTTTTTGCGTCGGTTAAAAACGGACGCCTGCCGTAACGCAACTTGGGGGCATTATTTCAAAATGTACGTTAGGGGGGATGGGGGGGGCGCGGGGTCAGCCGGCTGTTTGTCTATCGCCGCTTTCCCATTCACCGGGTGAATTTTCCGAAGCCCATCGCACCCCTAACCACCCCTTTGAGCCGTTCTCTCTGTATTTTTATTAACGGAATTATAGCGTCTGAATGAGTACGTATAACTAATATTGATTAGTTTGTTTGTGCGGAAGCGTTAACTACATATATTATATAGATAAAAGTAGAATGTAAAGCTATTTTTGTCTGCCTATTTGTTTTATCTCACGGCTAAGTAAGGTCAGGCAAGATCAGATAGAAGGATATGCTCTATAATACTATTCAAAATTTTCGTAATGGCTGAAACGATTTTGACAGAATTTTTGTTTGAACATTACGAGGTCCTATATTGTCTATTTTTTTTGCAATAATGTCAAAGGTTCCTAAATTAAAGTTTGACAGAATTTTTGTTTGAACATTACGAGGTCTTATATTGTCTATTTTTTTTGCAATAATGTCAAAGGTTCCTAAATTAAAGTAAAAGCAGCATACAAGGCGAAGAATAAATTCTCACTGAAAACATTTAATAATGGTAGTTTGATTACTTTAAATTCATGGAGAAATATACTTGGCATTAATTAAACAATATAAAAATAAAAATACATAAATACTTTATTTTTACGCTCAGTTCATTAAATAAAACAGCAAATGTTAAACAAAACAGGTGTGTTTTGCTCACTATTAATTGAACCCTAAAAATGCAAGAACTCGAATCTCAAGCTATTGACCATATTAACAGTTTTGTACGCTATTTTATTTATTAAAATCTAAAAATACAATCAAACGAACAGTTACAACACTGAACACTATCAGACGGTGGGCGTCGCCGCTTAGCGCTGATCAGAACCTCATAACACGTAAGTCTTATCGTGGGTTAAGTATGGCCATAAAATAAGCGATTTTTTTACATTACACACTTACTATAATGTATCCGATCTATTGGTAAATTTCTCTAATTCCGCTCTAATCATAATAAGTAAGAAAATTGATTTCATTTCAGTTTAATTGCGTGAAAGTGTCAGCGAAATTGATTCGGTGATTTCCAAAATAATCTTGTGTAGACAAACTGAACGGAAACGGTAAAATTATTCTAAAATATTTCTCATCTATCCTTAAAACGACATATTACACGTAGAGGTTCTTTTTTAGGGTTCCGTAGCCAAATGGCAATATACGGAACCATTATAAATTCGTCATGTCTGTCCGTCCGTCCATCCGTCCGTCCGTATGTCACAGCCATTTTTTTCAACCATTGGGCCAACGATAGGTCTTTAAAAATGACATTAACGTTCCTAAAACCATTTTTCGTCAAAATTAATGGTTTGAAAGATAGACGCTTCCAAAGTGGGAAAATGAGTGTCCCCCCTCTAACTTTTAAAATAAGAGAGTGTGAAAACTAAATATATATATATTGTAGATTTCAATGGAAACTTTCAACGAAAATTGGTTTGAACGAGATGTCATAATTAGTTTTTAAAAAATAATACATTTTCAAATAACAAAAATACAACTTTGTCGTTCATACAAATACTATGAAAAACCAAGTTATTTTATTTTCAGATAAAAAATAATAGTAACAGGCAATTCGGGCAAGGGCTTCATGGGCAAGTCCGACTTGGCACTTGGCTACTTTTTGAGATATAGCTTTTTCAAAAA
>MOOZ01001075.1:296106-309997 GCA_002930495.1 Cecropterus lyciades
AGGACTAAGATGGAATGCCTCGGAAAAGTATGTCTCCCTTACCACACCCTTCAGACCAGAACACAACAGCGCATAACACTGCTGTTATTAGGCAGAAATACTACCGCTATCTATTGTTTTGTATCACATTAAAGTCGCAAACCAGCATACATTCCACCAGATGGAAAGTGGTTACTGCTACCCATGGATATCTGTAAGCAACTTCATATAAGATAGGGGTCCTATCTGAAGTTGATCACAGATGCTTTGCCACTCTTGAGCACTATGATGATCGCCCCATATTTAAGTGGTTATTGTAATGTACATTTAAAAGAATATTCATACACTGTGTCGTACTAAAACGACACAGTTAAAGATTACATTGCTGTATATATTGCAAGCCACCTATTTATTACTTGACAACCATAATTTTTCATTCCATTATTCTCGTTCCACTGATTTATAGATCTCTCTCTTTTTTCTCTTTTCGGGTTAATTAAATAGTATAATATGCTTTTAAACAGTTGGCTCGGTAGGTTGCTTTTGATTGACTCACTCAGATTTGCAGCTTTGCAATATTTTTGTACTGATAGTGGACCAACCATGAAACCGAAATCAAAACATATTAACACACAGCCCTAACAAATTAATCCGTGCGGCCGATGTACCTATTGACGAAAAAAAAGTGCGCACAATCGAGAACAATTCTATGAGAATCACAAAAAAGGACGTCGCATAAAACCAGCGCTCTTTTATTACATAGACGCACGTACGTCTGATTATTTGAAAATTCATGTGCTGTCCACCCCTGTCCACCCACAGACAAAATACGGGTGTATACGAAATTCGAACGGTTTTATTCAGGACTAGCGAAAACCGGTTCATACCGGTTATATGCGTACATAGATATAGTATGTTTAGTAAAACCCGTAGGCTGTGTGCGAAACCGGTAAATGATGATCAAATTTTGTAAAACTACACGTTACGAAGGCATGCTTGTTGTGAATATAACTTGTGCGTGTGTAGGTGCGACTTCAATTATAATTTGGTGGACAAACAAATGGCTTCATAAACCATCCTTTGTATACTGTTGGATTTCGATTCTACTACGAGACAAATATGTGACCTTATCTAGATTTTGACGGTGCGTATATTTGCAGCGAAAGAACAGTTGCACCGCCATACTGTTTTATTTTACCTACATTAGTAGCATTCTTTTTTATTTTCGTTTGTATATTATTGAGATCTAATTGTTTAAAACAATAACAACACATTTATTTTTGATGAAAGTATGTACCGAGTTTATTTTATTATATTATATGGTAAGTACCGTTGAATTCGGTTTTTTAAATTTAAGTCTTAAATTATAAAATAATTATGATAAAATTCAAACGTGCCGTATCACTAAAAATCATATCTTTCTACACAATATTTTGACAGGTACGGGCCATGTCTGCGCGGTAATGTTACGGTAGCTCTAAATACATTATTACGTCTGTAGATAAACGGGACTAAATTTTAAAACGCACGCAGAGATTGGATGCCACTCCGAACCAATAGTCACAAACATGCCAATAAGCTCGAATCCAAGCACGCATGCTCGTTAAAAACTTCATTTTCAAAAAAAAACACGGAATCCGCGAATGATTCGCCAGTCATTCTGCAAACTCTCTCATAAAGAAAGCCTTTGTCCAACAGTGGGCTAATAATACCCGTTTTCTATCCGCGATGTAAAATGTGGTGTATTTTTGATATTTGTTCTTTTGTTTTAAAAAAGAAAAGTAGCGATGATTGAGTGAGCTTAGAAACAAGTGTACGGGTATTATTATGGCAATATTTCTGTAGTATTGTGTTGCAACAGACGTTTGAATGCCCTACTTATTCTATGGACTAGTATTTGCAAAGTACAATGTGTTCATTTCTACTGAGTAAAAAAATGTTAATGCTCTCTTACTAATATCTAAACAAAGTCTGTAATATTTACATGTTTAGATTTTTTATTTTTAATATAGAGATAATTCTCACGTATGCTCCATTTGATGCCACCCATGACGACTGCCACCCATGGATCGTCATCAACTCCAAATACGATTAGGCTGAGGGTGGTCACAGTTGCGTCACTACGCCTAAAGACTGAGTTGGAACTTACCACACCATCCAGACTAGAACAGTGCTTTCATTAGGCAGAATGCCACCGGAATCTAAATACGTAAGTTTTAAGACCTTTAAAAATAGTTTATATGCAATGTCCTTATTGTTCTACATTATATATATCTACGTTATAATATTTACCATCTGTCAGTCCTTCAATGGTTACACTTTATATAAGTATTGTATAATAACAAGCCAAATATATTTTTAAATTATAAACCTGTCATTTGCGTATTGAATATTCAATTATTCCAAGAATATGTGTGTAAAATAATATTATAATAACATGTAACTATGACATACGTTTTCGGAAAGTTGCATGGTGTCATTCGAAATAATATGTTATGTATTACTCACCATTAATATGATTTTAGACACTTATCCGGTGAAAATTTGCCCGTGGCTCTCCGATTGATCTGAAACAAAGGGAAATATATTTAATTAAATACTTGAAATGTTGTTTATAATGCGCAAATATAAGGTTAGTTGAAATCCATCGACTAAAATTGTAACCAAATTAGGCCATCTTTATTAAAATCCGCTATATCATACATGTACATAATCTTTATAGCGAAGTGTATGAAGTCGTTAATTTTATAAAATTTGATCAATTTAGTGGTCAATTTCAATCGTGTATTTTTACCCCAGCTCCAATGTAACCCCAACTAACGTTAATTAGTCTTAGATTTTATTTCTATTGATGAATGTGCTACGAGTACTTCATAATATTTTTTTTCGATTTTAGGTATCTTTGCAAAATGTCAACGGGCGTTAAAGACAAAGTTTTTATATTTTACTTGGAAATAAGACGAGCAGAATGATTAGTAACAATGTCTTAAATGGTGACAACATGAACATTAGTAACTGTTATGTCGTAAATCTTACGCAGATGACAGACTGTTTCAACTACGACTTGTAATACTTAATTTATTATAAGATATATATCTCCCTTTTTATAATATTGAAGTTTAGAAAATGCAGTCCACCTGAAAGTTAGTGGCTTATTATTAAGTTTGCTTCTCACATATTATTGCCAAATATAAAAAAATGATGACAAATGTAGTAATCTACAATAATTCAGAATTAAGTGGCGATGTCGCCGAACTACACTGCTACTAAAGAGATATAAAACATACACATAAAAAACAAACCACACGCATCACAAACACCTTCTTTTCTGAAGGCGATATAAAACATCGAAAATCCTAATAAACAAGGTGCCCTATCGATAAGACGTATCGATAGGATCTATACGGGCCGCCACGTGCGATCGACCACCCGGCGTGTGCGCGTGCGCATAGATCTACGCTTTTTGATTTTTTTGCCTAGCTTCCGATCTGTGTAATCTACGACCCGTATGAGGATTTGACTAGTTTTTTAAGTAGAGTAATCGTTTTTTTAGTTTGTGTAAAGTACGTGGTAGAAATAGTACGATTCGAATGGGGAGCTGTTACATATTTCTAATTTAAAGCAGTTGTTGCAATTTGTTGGACGGGTGTGTATGCTAGCTCTTTTACATACGAGGTCATCTTAGTTCAGTGGTAATGCATCTGTAATTGACTTAAGGTTTTTTTCGTTTTTTTTAGTTTAAAGATGGTAAGGTTTCTACCTTTTTTTTAAAGGTGGTAGAAATTTTTGTGGTTCGACTCCGGAAGCACCACCATCGCACCTATTTCTGCCTAATAACAGCAGTGTTATGTGCTGCTGTGTTATGGTCTGAAGGGTGTGGTACTACATGCTTACATACTTCTTCGAGGCATTCCATCTTAGTCCTCAGGGGTACCAATACATCTGTGGCTAACCTAAGGTGAGACTTTGATCTTATCTAGGGTTGATTACAGATGTCCATGGGCGGCAGTAGCCACTTACCATCAGGTTTGCTGCATGGTCGTTTGCTACTTTCATACTGTAAAAAAAGACCTTAAATCTACCTACCTACTACCTTAACTCTACATAGAACAGAGGATTTGTTCTACGTAGAGTTAGTTACAGACGTCCATGAGCTGTAGAGACATTTTCCAATCAGGTTGACTAAATGCTCATTTGTTACTTCCACTTTATGTATAAAAAGTAATAATTAAAAAAAAACTATCGAGAAAATTGACAAATAGATAAACATACATGACTCTTAAATTGATTGATCATCATGTAAGTATGCAAAAATCCAATCCTTTTTTTGCAAATATATGTGATTTAGAGTTACACTTACATTTTTATTCTATGGAAATAAATGCAGGCTGGCGTAAATAAAAAATGTGAGTGTGGACAGCATGGAAAGGAAGCATAAGTAATAAATCGTAGCGTGTTAACATTATCGGTAATTACGAGCGCTTAAACCTCAAAAGGGCTTTACAAAGGGTCTCCAGGTGTCGCGGGCGTGAGCTAAAGTGGCCAGTTGTGGCCCTTGAAGAACGGAAGTAAGTACGTAATTTGGTTTGTGTTGCTGATTTATTAATACATAAATATGAGCGCATCTGTTTGTTGCTCATTGTGTCGGTTCTGTAGTGAAAATTATTATTGGTACTTCTATCTATAGTGTAGAGATTGTTGTAATGCGAAAAAGCAACTCATACGACTTTCAATATAATTGTTTTTATTATCCGACTGCGTCAGAAGAATGGTAACGTTTTTCGAGCGCATACGTACCTATGTGTATTTATTTCGCACGCGCTACAGTCTAACGACTTGACGGATTGTCACATGGCATATCATTGGAAACATCTCAGTTTACAGTGACATTGGCTAAGTAAATTTAAAAAAATAGAGTCTATGAACAGAAAAAAACGAGGGGGGAAGGGATATTTTGTTTGTTATCAAAGAATATGGGTATCAAATGAAAGCTGTAAAATAGACCATTACAAAATATATTACAAATTACTACAAACACTATTACGTTACCATGTTGATTCCTAAATAGCGTTAAATAAATAAATTGTTATAGAAACAAAATACTCCAGGTTTTTGGTTTCTTAATAATTTCCTATCGCCTATTTCAATTCTTATTTGGTATCGTTAAATTTAACTTTATTTTTAAATTAACTATTTCGCAAAGGGAGATCTTCCGCCAGGCGAGTTGATCATGCCTGGGGAGCGGCCGTGCTCCAACAGTGTCTGTTCGGAACTTGTGTATATGCAGGATGTTGAGAAAACTCTTATTCAGAATACAATGACGTCATCTTTTTCTTGATGAGTATGAGGTCGCCACAACTGTATTCTAACTTTTGACAGTATGTGTATCTAAGCTTAATTAAATTTTTGTAGTAAAATATTATAAATCAGTGAAAAATATTAAACTCATTCTAAGTCGCGTAAATCTTAAACACATTGTATATTTCTTCCAAAAGACCTTAGAAGAACCTTTACGTGCCAAATTACCCAAATCTTGGATAAATACTTGTGCAAGTAATCGAAAAAATCTCTATAGATATTGTGCAGATGTGACAATTGTTATCGATTTAACTTCCGAATCTTTATGTTTGGTTATGGCAAAACCTATGTCTGGTGAGTGGGAGTTTATTTATTTAACCAATTTTTTTTTTTTTTTGATGATTTTGACTATGGAATTTTGTCGATATTAATAAATAATAATAATTTTGTCGATGTAAGTAAAAGTTATATATTTCTCTACCCTTACCCTTATAATTACCCTTTCCTCTATTTAAATTTTCTTGTGGACTTAGAAAAAAAATATTTTGAAGTTTTATCGCGCAAGCATTAATTGAAATGACAGACAGATAAAAGAGCTTACGAAATAAATCAATTTAAACATAACATTTTATCGACATTTATATCGATGTCCTTTGTCGTATTTAATCGATTCGTATAAAATATATCAATGCTTAGTAAACTGATTCAATTCAACTAGCCATTTTGGTAATTATCGAAAAATATTACCCTTTGCTTTACTCATTGGTGTAACTAACGCGTCATATATATTCGTCCCAATTAGCCTCCTCCATCACATTAGCATTCCTTCGCCACATCTTAAAACAGCGTCCACACATCCGGAAGAAATGATTCAAGCCACATAAGCACACGCTCGCCATTAATATTTATTTGCAGTGACATGCGGGCGTTTGAAGGAACCATTCTTAGAGCCCCTTAACCACAATAGAACATTAGAATTGGTCTACTTGGCCCAAATTACCAGTATCCCGCATCCTCGGACCCCTGCTGATATGAATTAACTAGACAAGTTTTTTCGCAGAACTCATAACGCCGGAAGTTCACAAAAAGATTCTTAAACGCTTTAAATGTATGTCACATCTTTTCAAAATTGACAACAGCAACACGATACTGCAATTAATTATTTGTACTCCAATTTGTTACAAGTCAACGGAACGCCTTCAATATAAACTTTTGTAATGCTAAGTTCTTAAACGCTGCCAAATTATATGTTATTGAAACGCTGAACAACCCTTCACTGATATCTCGTCATCAGACACTGCGACGATTCACCGCGACCTGTCAAAGCATAAAAATGTATCGCGTTTAGGGTGTGTCCACACGCCCACTTACAAGACGCGTGACGTCACCGGAACTGACGTAAGGAGGTCGTCTCACGTTCTTGAATGACACGCACACATTCCTGTGGTACACGTACAAGACGGTACGTGTGTACGTATGAATGAACGTACGCTACGATTACGTAGTGGTACGGGACTTGAGCTATAGAGATTGCCGAGCGTCTAGTGGACAAACACGGTTGATAGTTCAACTAATTGAAGACTTACTGTCGTTATCGAAGCGAATTAAAAGTTCTAGCGGTGAACGTCTAATGAGCGAACATACAAAACGCTTACCCTATAAAGTCTCACTTCACCGAACCTAGAACAATTGGAGTCGAAAAACTGTTCGTCATTTCCGAATTTTAATGAGCGAACACGTTACGATGAATGACAGGAGCATTGGACCCTGTGCCAATACCATATACACCGGCAGATTGTGACTGACCAATTTTAGTTCTATATTGACCCTTATTCTAATGGTGTGTTGGTCTTAGATGTGTAACGTCAGTATCGGTATGGGGAATACCGAGGGGTCCGCGGGCAGGTGTGAGACCAGATGTCTTCAAAATTGCTGTGCCATAAGGTACTGTATGGACACACCCTTACTTTTGTGGCGCTTGGCGTGTGCCAAGGTTTAATTTTATGCTTGATTACGAGTCGATTGGGGACTACTAATTAATGGTTACGAGATGAAGGACTCCGAAGTTATGAGTGCACTGTAGTTATACGTACTTCTTAGTTACCGAGCTCGTTAAAATGTTTCTGAGATAAAATGTTTTTGTTTTGCTACAACTCAAGTGAATATCGGTGGATTTTTAATAGGCACTAGTAAAGATCTTCTCTTTTAGTTAATTAACTTTAATGTATTCTTGCTTCAGTATAGGGATTTGAATAAAACACAAATAAGAGTACCAAGTCTGAGGATTTTCGAATTAAGTTTTTTTTTAGTAAAAGGTAACAAACATTTAATGGTTAAAGATGGCAGCAGTGCATTTGTGATAGACTTCTATGCCAAAATGACTATTATATTAGTTATATGCAAGAAAAAAATATTAAACGTATTTACTAAAAAAATATACATACAAAAGAAATTACGTTTTTTCATTAATAATCTTGGATCACTTGCAAACGTTGATGTTGTGGAGAAGAAACGCATAGACAGACAGTCAGCCACAAATGGATGTATAATGTATCACTATCATTAATGTATCTGATATAATGTTACTAACTTATTCCTACAGCTAATTCAAACGAATTATTAATTAATATTTACTAAGCTTTACCCAAATATTCATACACATGCATACCTATATCAACCAAAAATACCAGGATAGCAGAATAATGGTACAGCACAGATGTCAGAAAGAGATAGAATACGTTCGTTTATTTCATTTTTATCCACACATTGTCTTCCTGTGTCCGGTGCAAGTAATCAAAGGCACAAAGCGATGACTTTTCGAGCCAGCCCTTCAGGCCTATGTCATATCTCCGTAATTGGCTTTCGATTTCGATACCTTTTGTTAGTCCCGATTGGTTTTATTCATATTCGTGGATATCTTCGTTAAATCTTGTTTGTAATTGAAAAGTTTTTTGCTCACCTTTAGACGTTACTGAGATATGAACTTCGTATTTAAAGATAGGCATCTGAATGAACTGAACGCTCAATGAATAAACATCCGAGTAAAGATTCGTCTTTAGGTAAACTCGAAATTCAAATTCTCATTTGACTTTGGCATCTGTATCTCTTTAATCTTTTAGCTCAATAATGATAAGAAACATAATGTAGGTTTTTCACTACTATTTAAATAAAGAATGCCGTAAAAAATAAACTTTTATAACTATGTAAGAGGTAGAGATAATGTAATGAAATATTATATAAAACTAACCACGTGTAAAAAACATTAATATATACCTTAGAAAAATATGTAGTGAGAAACTATAGACTCATATCAAACTGATTAATAAAATCAATACATCATTTATCATCATTTAAATTAACAAAAAGGTTTAATAAATACCATCATAAAATTTTCAGTGTGAACTAACATTGACAATGGACAGGGGCATTAAATAACTTTAAAAAAACACCTGATTATTTCTGATTGTTTTTACTAACTACCAGTAATTATTATTTTCATAATTACAAGATGTATACCTTGTTCCATATTCTACTATTCAAGTGCAATGCGCAAGAATCCAAATCGACGCTAAAACCAAAAATTTGAACGTAACCGTCGTACGCGCATGACGCCACGACCCCCGCAAAAGGTGCGCGCTACACAGGGGTACCACCCCTATTATCTTTAACATTCGAAGTCTGTTTGCAAGATAAAGGCAAGGGGAGCTGGGGGGTGATTTTCTTTATTCTTCACCCGGATTTATTATTATTTTTTAGATATTATTACTGTGATTGTTGGCCGGCGCGTGCGCACATGTCCCGCCACCCTAACGAAAGCGTAATGTAATGCTCTTACTGTTTTTGTATTTACTCTTTGCTTTGTTCGGGGATTTGAAGGTTACTTTAGTGGTTCCTTGTTTCGGTTTTATTCAACATTTTGTTATTAATGTTAATATATTTCGTGTTGATTGGTTGAATAATAAATATCCAATCTTAAATGTAACCTTATGTCTGAGCCATTTCTAAAACATCTGGAAGTTATAACAGAAAAAATCTGCGGTTGTAAATCCGAAACGTAAAGGTGAATCAGGAGTAGTAACAAATTTAACTTTCATATTCCAAAGATGAACTCATTCTTATAATGAAAGGTAGAGGGAACAAAATTGACTCTATCCTATTCCCTTGGCGGTATTCTATGAATGTCTACCAAAACACTTGTAAGGATCTATTGAATCCCTGTCATAAAGCATTAAGAGCCATATCCGTTCGTTTTCTTCAAATTGTAAAGATGCACCGTACAGCTGATCTGATTGCACCTTAACTTAATAAAAAAACTCCACAAACAAAACTGGTTTATACGTAAAGTCTATAAAGTTCGGAATGGGTCGTATCTTAAAATATTCTCCCAAGGTATTCCAGTTCAAGAATGTTATGAATAAATTTTTAAAGGAAAGTCAGTCGTAAAGCGTTTGAAATAAAGATATTAAGTCGGTTCCCGGCACGTGGAGATGGTATCACAGATGGTGTTTGATCCGGCGATTTAATGTGTTTTGTGGGCGTATCAAATGTCTCTACGGTAAAAAAGTGGCGCCTAAGACAAAAAGACAATTGTGTTTAAACTGAGCCAGGTGGAGATCTCCGGGCGAATCGTAAGAAGTTATATCATTTCCTTATCTTTACCTTATCTTTTTATACAATTTGGTTAGTTGTAACAAAGTAAAAGCATAATGTAAGTGTTGCCATTATTATACATGGGTACTACTTATGTGATTTTTATGTCTCGATTGTAAAAAGATGTAATAAGTTCACGCAATAGTAAGGAATACCCAATAATAATTGTATTTCATTTATTAAATTGCTCGCATTTTATCACGTAGAACAATAATTAAAAGTAGAATATTAAACGATTCTAATGATAAGTCATACGTCACAATTCGTTAAGCCGTTTGGGCTGTAGCGTATGCCAAAAAATTGACATACATACATATATAAATACGCTCGACAAACTTTACCCTTCTAATGCAGTCGGGTAATAGTAATCAATATCAGACTGTTACGAAATCAATGTTTGTCCTAACGAAGTTTGCACCTAGAATTCTGGAGTTGCACGGAACCCCTGCAAGTTTGGTTTAACATTGTCACGCGTGTCTCCATTATAAATATGATACGGTCATATTTAAGTTGAGCGAGATCGTACTATCAAATAAGGGATGTTTGATCACCCATACCCTTTTATATTCATTAACTCGTGATAGATTTACTTATATTAAATTATATTACTTCAAATAAATATGAATTGAATATGTATCGTAACCTTAGTATAGTATTTGTATTACTTCTAAAACGAGGTTATTTTCAATTCATTTCCCTATCTTGTGATTTGGTCGGCTCACTTGTATTTTAGGCGATCATCTTAATCCTCGGGAGCAGCAATGCATCTGTGATCGACTTCAGATAGAACACTTGTTCTATATGCAGTTGCTTATAGAGGTCCACGGGCGGCAGTGATCACTTACTATCAGATATCAACGACTGTATGCTCGCTTGCCACTTCAGACTGATAAAAAACATTAAATTTAACTTAACTATCAAATAAAGGTAATGAACAGTAAAGACTTCTTAAGAACTCGTATTGTAGTCCTATTCAATTATTGTGGTGATTGCACCAAGACTCGCCTTTTCATGGTAGTCGATGTCAAGCAGTAAATTCCCGTGGCCCGATGGATATAATTAAAAAAATAGGCAATTAGTTCTTTTTAAACAATATATTTCATGCTTACTAGTATTTACACATTTAAAATCCCATTGGAAGTACATGCCACTATTTTTTTCATCCTAATTTCTCTTCCGTATCCAAAGTCTCATTCAAAAATGGACAGTTCCACATCAATTACGTCACTGTCCTATCAGTAGGGTTCAATAAAATTCAAATGTCGAACGTATCGATCCACCATGGCGGTCTTAATCCTGTTGTTTCAGGATTTGGCTTTCAGTGGAATAAAGATATTTTGAAATAGTGAAATGATTTAATGTATGTAGGCTATACTAACGTTGTGTAATTAATGGGTATTTTATCTCCTAATAGGATAAACGTATGTCTGCCTAGCAAGCAGTGTTAAGTACGTACTTATTCGAATCCAACTTAGTCCTCAGTGGTCGCAATATACGGTAAAGATCCTATCTGGGGTTGCTTACAGATATTTGTTAGCGTCAGTGGTCACTTACTAGATCGGCTGCATACTCGTTTGCTAAAAAATGTCTAAATACATCTTAATACATTTACATATACATACGTCATACGTGGCAGATTCAGACTTGCAATTTCGGATAGATGGCATAACATAAAGTCGCCCTCCGTCCTGTTTGTCTGTCCCGCGCCTTTATTTCTCTAAACTACGGTTTTTTATACTGCTTACACTAATGAAATAATGCACTTATGAGGCAGGTCTTTATATATTAATTGTTCAAAATGGCTAAACTGAACCGTACGAAACTCAGGCGAATAGGTAACTTTAAAATAAAGCTAAAATTTAAATATAATCTTACATAAAATATGTTCTATCTTCAAAGCTGTAAACAGTGTAAGTACAGACCATACTATTTGTGATCGTAAAGAGTTCAATAAACATTGAATTTCGAAAATATCGATCCAACCCCTGGAGTAGTAATCCTGTAGACGCACGCGCCTACTATACCTTTTGTTTCCCTGACGGTACATGGATGCCTTATATTAAGGGTGTAATGTTCAAATTTGAGCACTTTTGGAGTCTACTTACTTGCCCCTCCGCCACCTTTGACCCTGCGCAAGAGCAGCTGCAAGTAAGATGGCTGCTAGGGGAGTATCCGGATCGATATTTTTGCTTATCGAACAATAGGACGCTTAGTATCTTGAGTAAATTTGCCAATTTTACGACGCCCTTAATTTTGGTTGGTCTTGTCCATAAACACCGTTACATTGTTTTGCTGTTATTTTTATAAGTTATTTTAAATAATGAGTAATAGGGAACGTTTAAATTCTTAACTATATTTTACCAAAGTTAACAATAATCTTCTTAAGATTTTTTTATATATTTTTTTCCTTTTGTTTAAAATAATTATAATAATTTTAGAGTAAAACAATATAAGCGGCTTCTAAATTAAATCGGAATATCGTATATTTATCTGAGACAAAAAAGATTTAGGTACTAAAAATAATTTATTTATTTTAATGTAGTTCACAAAAGACAAATGAATTTCGATATCCGACACCTTTACCAAAACACACACAAATTAAAAAAAACAACCATCGATCATCGCGAAACATCTTTCGCCAGCGCACGCGCTGCAGATGCGTTCTTAATTCAAATTGCGAACGTTGTCTATGCCGTCTATGGATGTAGAACATCTTTACTCTCTGGTGCAACCCCATATCGCGTGTCATTAAGTTGAATGGGACCGATTTATATAAAAATAAATGCAAATTTATCGCCATATTGATATCACATCTGTCGTGTTCGATCGGTTACATCTGTATTCATCTTGTGAGTTATTAATTTTGACACTAGTAAAGATACTTATGTTTTGATATTTATATATAAATACTATATAATTTCAAGATATTTTAGTAAACCGACTGGTGATTCTTTCTTGTATATTAAAATTATATTTCTAATTAAACAAATAGTTTATTTTCTAACGATTTACTAAAATATGAAAAAAGTTACGGTTATAATAAATTTTACAATAATGCTACTAAGGTGTATATTTAAAATGTTTTTTTTTATAGTACTGTACAAGTTACGAACAGAGCTGTTCGCACCTTGCATCTCGCGATAAATACAGGCATATTTCATTTTCAGTTATACAGTGAAGAAAGCACGTGGTAGCTACTTCCGTACGTAAATCAGAACGTTTAAATGTATAAAATTAAAACGATATATTATGCCAAGCACATAACATGTTGAACTAAGTCGGATGTTAAATTTGAAATACAAACAATTAAGTAAATTTTACTAATACTTAGCATTTTTAATACTCAACAGTTTTATAAAATTAAATTTAATAAAATAATATAATAAATATGAACAATAAAATTCCTAAAATAAAATATTTATTCTTTTTTTTCCAATTGATATTTTAACTGCAATTTCTTTCTTTTCGTTGGTGGATAAACATGAAAATAATAATTTAAACAAATAACATCACACACGTAATATTTTTTTATTACTGTTTAATTTAAGTACATAATACGGTTTGAAGGTGGTAGAACTCGTTGTGGTTCGACTCCGGAAGCACCACCGCCACACCTATTTCTGCCTAATGCGCTGTTGAGTTCTGGTCTGAAGGGTATGGTAAGGGAAATATATTTTTCCGAGGCATTCCATCTTAGTTCTCAGGGGTAGCAACGCATCCGTGGCTAACCTTAGGTGAAACTCTGATCTTACCTAGGGTTGATTACAGATGTCCATGGGCGGCAGTAGCCACTTACCATCAGGTGGGCTGCATGCTCGTTTGCTACTTCTACACTACAATACTAAATAAAAAAAGATACGTACGCAGATTAAACATGCATTTGCGTTTACGAAAGCTTGTTTAACAGTTAGCGGACAAGGTGCGAACAACGCATATTTGTTGTACAGAACCCATGTGGTCCAGG
>MOOZ01001075.1:347033-365692 GCA_002930495.1 Cecropterus lyciades
TAGTAATCATTAATTTCAATTCAATAATTGGAAATGTTTGGGTAAAAATGGGTATTGTTTATTTAGTACTTTTATCGTTTTTTTTTTAAATATTCAAAGGTTCTTCTGAAAATGATATAGATTTGAAGTAATTTTAAGTAGATGTAGAAAGTTTCCACATGTTCGTTGAGTGGATTTTAATAGGTAGGTACAAAAAATTGTACCTACCTATTATATGATATAAGATAGGCATGTAATACATCTACTTAATCTTTTTACCCAAAATTTTTGGGGGTTAGCTAAATAGTTAAATTCACTAAAATGGAAGAACCATGCACTTAACTAATTAACTAAATTCTAACTATTTATTATTAGCTATGTACCTACTCGTATGTACTATCTTACCTTATTACGAAGAATTTTCACCGGTGAGAGACGATATCAGTCGATGTTGAAATTGTCTGAAAGCGAAATAAAAGGTTTATGAAATATGAAAACATGTTTTACCTCGGAATAAATACGTTTGATTGTGCCCACTGACGGATCCAGGAGTTTGATTAGGCTTTAAATTTTAATAACGAAAAAAAGTTCTTCCGAAAATAGGTAGGTGACTTTTAGATTTTGAAGAGAGGGACTTAGGTCCACCTGTATTTGAAGTGGAACTTCTTCAGAATCGAGTTTTGAAAATTGATGAAACGAAGATGCGTTACGAAAGCGACCGTCGAAGCTAAAACTAGATGGCGCTATTATACTTACCTCTTTCTGAATCACGCTAACGACTTTACTTCGAAGCTGGTATAAGAGCTCGAGATTGGTATAATACGAAAGCGACGGCATGGGTAGCAACTCTATATCATTTTCTATTACATCGTCAAACACTTAAAGATAGAGACCTCCAACCTACTTATATAAAGACTTATATATTTAATTAAGGTGAAAGATTCTTACCGCCGCACCTATTTCCGCTTAATAAAAACAGTGTTATACGCTGCTGTATTTTGGTCGGAAGGGTGTAGTAAGGGAGACGTACATTATCACAGGTGTGGCAAAGCATCTGTGGCAACTACAGGTAAGATTATGATCTTACCTGGACTATACAGATGTCCATGGGCAGTGGACAATTAACATCAGATGAACTGCATGCTCATCTGCTTATTCCATATTATAAATAAAGAACTTTACCAATACCTGTCCATGGACGACAGTAAGTGGGTACTTAGGTACACACGTACTGTCGCCTAAAGAATCTAAGAGTCACCCACCTCTTTTTCGATAAACTTTTGTTTTCGTCTTAAAAATTAGGTCTCTTCTTAGACCGTATAGATATTTACTCAGCTATATATAACAATAATACCATAAAAGAGTATGAATGTGAAACAATTTCACAATATGACGACCCGCGTGGCGGAGCGGTCACAATACCGGTCTGACACGCAGTGGGTCCCGGGTTCGATCCCCGGCCAGACAGACATCTGAATGATGAATTTAGATTTCTGTTCCGGGTCTGGGTGTTTGTGTATTTGTCTTTGTGTGTCCATGGCATCCGCGACGCAGGAGAAAATCCTACTGTGGGGCTATGAGTGTAGAAAGCGTTTATGTTTTATGTTTAATATTCATGTAATAAGCAGAACGTTAGCTAGAAATATACTTATACATAACCAACCACCAGAACTAAGTTATTAGAAACGCCAAAATGTAGAAACTATAGCAATTAATACGAGTCCAAACTGAAACAAGAAAGCTACGATATAAGGAGTTTCTACAAACTTAAGCCCCGCCCCCAACGTCTTAGAACCTCCCCCACACCCGTAAGCTTCTTGGACACGCCCACCGTCTTACACGTGTCGAGCTTTCGTATGTGGCTCGCGTTTGTAGTGTTGTTATGTAAGGTGTTTTTTTTGTGACGCCTTATGCAAATATGAATATACTAACAAAAAGATGGTTTATTTATGTGTAAGCATTGTACTTGCTTACAAAATGAATTTATGTTTCCCTGACTAAATTATAACCGTCTTATGTTGTAGGAGTCAATTAGGAAAATGATTTGGAAGTGATTTTAAAATTTTATTATAAGACTTTTTTCAAATTATTTTTTCATAGATTATAACTGGTTTGGGTTTTGCCATTTCCAAGTATGAAAGGGACCCTAAACGTACCTACCTATAAAACTAAGTATCGATACACAGTATAAAACGATAACTCAACACAATAATCTGTATTATTATCACAATACGTAAAAGCATATTTGATCATACGTTACTTTATTTAACTCTATCAAAACATTCTAGGTTATATAATTCACAGATCTAGAATGTGTTTGACATCTATTACAAAGATAGAAAAAGAGAAGAAATGACAGGCGGATGTGATATTAAACAAACCGTAGGTACCTATTTATTGATTATGGCATGCGTGACTTTAGCTTGGTGGACTAAGGCTTAAAACTTTAAATTTACTTCTTCTTACATTGTAATAGTAAAATAATGATATATAACTACCATTTTTTGTAAGATAAGTAAATATCCATTTTGAGATTGGTACACAATATTTTTACATAAGAGTTATTATTTTTGACTCTACATTTTATATGCATCTCCGAACGTTATTAGTCTAAGTATCAATGTGTGTTCAAAAATAAACCTAACTATTTCAATGACGTACTTACTTAATTATTATCCCTCGGTATAATAATAAATCTACATTATTATACTAATCATAGTTATCGAAAGTAAATTAGGTAAATATCCTGAATTATTTATTTTTCCATTTAACACCTAAACCGTTTAATCCACGAGAAACTAATATATATTATAAATATATACTGATATTATAACGCATACCTATACGCAGCGACATCTATTTATAACACTCAACATTATAACTATCAACACAGACCCTACTCGAGAATTCAGTTCGCGTCTAAACCTCTATTCTACCAATCCAATGTTCACGCCTACGTCTTCAAACGCCCCCTTTCTTAGAAGTTAGTTTAACGCCTCGAAACGCCCAATTCCTTACATCGCACAGTTCAATGCTATTTACCTACAATAAATGTCCCAGTTTTCGACCAATCACTATTTCCTCTTATGCGCTCCGTTTAAGACAACTGAATACCAATATCGTGTGATATTATCGCTCTTATACAAACCTAGTTACGTAGGTACCATTCAAGTAGGTTATTATTCTATTTTGGCTACGAATGGTAAGTGTAAATATAGAGATAACAATTTCAAGCCACATATTACTGAACAAATAATCAATGTTGATCATTAGTAATAATATTTACAATATTAAAACAGCAAATGACTCTACAAATAGAGAGAATATATACATGCAGCGACATCTAGTGGCGATGGTTGACAACATAATGATGCGCTTGCGACGGTACAACGCCATCTGTTAGACTTAGTGAAACATTAAGTGAAGTATGAAACAATCCATTTTATAATAAATATTTACCTGTGTCTTTATTACTAAGATTAATCAATTTAATTTTTATAACGTCTTTAATGCAACGCTTTTCATTAACTTTATTTTTCTGTATGATTCTTTAATTTTACTATTTTATTCCAGTTTTAACAATATGGTTCTTCAATTACTTATAACGCCCACTTTCTTATAAGTTGTTCTACGTCTTACGTTGCCACGCCTACTTCCTTACAACCACCAGTCAACTGCTATATATTTTACCTACTGTTCCCCAAAGTCCAATTGTCATGCTTTGAGAAACAAATACAATATTAAGGTTTATTTTTAAAATACTAAGTACAATTTGTGTGTATTTTAAGGTACGAAATTATTTACTAGTAGTTAATTTTTGTACAATAAAGATTTCAAAACACTAGTCAAGTAGATGTGACAAGCTTTAATTAATACCATCATAGCGACATCTGTGTTAAGCTGTCGGCATTGTAACTCGGCTGCGTATGCGACGGTTTTGTCCGCCATCTATCGGAACATTGAAGAACTATTACAGCAAACAGCGCCATTGCAATATTAGAAATTATCGCTAGATGGCTTTGAAAAAATATTTTATTACAAATGATATGTAATATATATTGCTTGTGGTACTTAGTGTTAATTTAATTAAACAATAATCGTTTTATCTAAATTGATTTCTCATTTAATAGACAGTCTCAAAATCTCAAAAAAGAACCTTGCGTACGCGTCTCTGAAAGACGCCATCTTTACAATTTATCTGTAATACAATAATTTCCATCCTTTGTTTTTGCTATCCGACGGCAGATGCCTTACTTCTTAGAATCAAGATCATTAATTACAATAAAACATGGCAATTATTATTGTTGTAATACAATATAATCATCGCATAATTTATAGCTAATTGTATGTAGATATCGATTATTTTCATAATGAAAATAAAAAATAAAATGCTTATGTTAACAAATACGTTAATCGAACCAGCGAAAGCTTGAATTTATATTTTTCAATATTGCATTTTATTACGCGTTTTTACCATATTTTAAGTTAAGGCAACATACGTTATATCAAACGATATCAAACGACTAAAATGTTGAAGTACCTGTGTTAAATATATTTTGACAAGTTAGTGATTTAAAAATAGACGCTTTATTTTTATATTATTCTGTTGTCAATTTCACTTCTGCGAATAAGATTATCTCTATAATACTAATATTACTAAGCAAAATGGACATCATTACAGAGAAAAAAATGTGTGTAATTAGCAATAATTATCATTTCACTTAACCAATAAAGTGCAAATAAATTAAAGAAAATTAAGAACTTTAGTAGCGCTACGGATTCTTTCAGAATTTTTAGGTAAGATGAAAAGAACTTCAACGGATGGGCAACAGTCCGTATTATGTAGTATAAATAAAAAGGTAGGTATAAATACAAAAATATATTTAATTACATACAGATAATTTCAGCTGATTACTATTAGATTTTGCACTATGTTAAGGCATGTCTCCTGTAACCGTCTTCGGGTTTAAACTGGTTGTTATGGATATGTAAGTTGTAATCCGTTCCAGTTTATTATTTCAATATGTGTGTCGTCAATCCAGTATTGTTCCACTGTTGGGCACGGGTCTCCGCTCAGAATAGAGAGTTTTAAGACATCCACCGCAGCGCGGTGGATGTCAAGTGCGAATTGGTTGACTAGACAATTTATAAATTACCCGAGGGGATCAATTGTGTAAATTCCATATAGAACAGACTTCACATCTGCTAGTTACTTGCAGCAATAACAACACTTAGTAATTAGTGCTAATCCGATGATCTTATAACGTTCAATCTTATTGTTTATAAAAAAAAAAGTTTCAAAATTGATTTAATTGTTATCAGAAATGCATCGTTTAGTAATATTTTCAAAAAATCACATAGCCATACTTCGATTATTTAAATTAATAAAGGACACTAGCACTTAATTAGACTGGGTCTACCATAATTATTTCTTTTACAAATAAAACAGGAAAAGTATTATATAGCTTTTTAGAATCACGTAGACTCGATATACTCACTAAACAAGCATCCATTAAAACAGAAAAAAAAAACAAAAGAAACAAAAAACTTTATTTAAAAAATACAAATAAAAATCATTACAAAAGTGATATATAGTAACAAAAAGGCATATATTATAAAACAAAAACGAAACGAAAGTCAAAAAGTTTCTTATATACAAAATTGAAATAACCAAATTTAAAGATCGGTTTCGTCCGACGGAATTTTGATGTTAGAAACTTTTGAACATTTCGTTTTACAACTGCAAATAATAAAATAAGAATAACAAAAACTGCACTACAATACAAAAAAAGAAAAAATAGCATAATATAATCTCATTAAAACGTAAGAAAATATCACAACCTTGGTCCGGTAAGAAATCTTCTCGTGTTGAGCACAAAAAGTAGAATTGTCCGATTACACCACAATAGTCCCATATAACTAATGAACTAATTACATTAGACAAGTGTCGGTGGCAGTCAATTCAAGTTATAGCTAACTCCTTAATATTAATATAACGCTTAACATTAATTGTTATTTTATCAATTGCTCACTCGAGCCGTCGCTCGTTAAGAAAAATAAATTTTTAAATAAAAAATATTCTCAATAACGGCCAAACGTTTAATCTCTTTACAAATGTAACCGACATAAATATTAAAAATTTCGCAAAACTTTTTTCCACTGCCAACAGTTTAGGTCAAAAAATTAGAGGTCGGGGAATTTAGCCTAAAAATATTTTCGATTACACGCGGTTAGAATTTTAAATTTAGTTTTTGAATTTTGTATTATTAAAATTTATAATCACAAGAGCACGAGGAACGTGTATTGCGCCGCGCGGCCCGGCCGGCCGCCGCGACTCCAGACGGACGACTGAGACTGTCCGCGGCGCGCCGCGCCACCCCGAGCGCCCCCCGCCCCGCTCGCCTCCCCCCACCGCGGGGCCGACTTCGTTACGAGCCACTTGTAATCGCCGCGCGATTTTTCCGCCTAAGACAAATTAGGCGGGCCCGCACCCGCTTCCCTCCACGATTTTTCCTTTGGGCGGCTTCTTAAGACTGAGACGTTTTGTTCACGCCTCGCCACTTAACTCCGCTCGATTCGTCGCGGGACCCCGCTTTCTTTAACCGTACACAGCGATCGACGGTTGGTAAACCGCCACACATCACAAATGCCCTAACACGCGCTAAACCGCACCGAATCGTTGTTTCTAATCGCTCTAAATAACTAATTCACAATATCAGCGGTGGTTTTGTTTACTGACACATATTACCGATGCAGCATAAATACCGGTAAATTATCCACATTCCAATGTTATGGCGGCGGGCTGTTTTATTTTTAAATGGTATTTAATCGTCACTCTCGCTTTCGACGACGCCGAGGCCGGGTTAATTGTAAATAAAATTCAATCAATCGCAAAAAATCCCCGTAATCGGCACCCGACAATATCAATGAGAGATACGTATTTAAAGCACATTTATATGCATAATAATGGAAGCCAGTGAGTGCAAATTTTTTATCGTCATTCATGAAATGAAAACATTCGTACACGTGCTGTACGTTGTTTTTTTGGGAACGTATGAAAATAGTATTACGATGTGTACATTATTTTTAAGTAGTTACATTTATTTTGATGCGCTTTACATTTCTTCTTTTATATACACAATTGAATTAACGGTCATTTTTTATGTTGAAATATTGTATTGTTTAACGATTTTTCTTATTGATAAGCTTGTATTTTGTGTATATTATATGTATGTAGCTTTTTATGTAGGTGCTATATTGGATACTTTTTGGCGTTGTATTTTCAACAATAAATGACTGAGCTGAAGATGATCATTCATCTTACCGATCTTTTACATTTTTAAGTAGGTATGTGTATTTTTTATCCTTATTTCGGTGTAGAAATAGACAATGTGATGATGCGATTACCTACGTATCTTCTAATGGCTATCCTTTACAAGTATTCTTGATCTCTCTACATTTAGACGACTTTGTTTTTCTTGTTTTACCTACCGTATATTTGAATAAATTATCTATTTATATTTCAGTTGTATCGTTAAAATTGATAATTTGTACAATTGCAATTACAAAGACCTTACTTTGCAATTCGTGCTTGACCTTGTTATTTATTTCAATAGTTTATGTTTAGAGTAAATTTACTTATAAGAAAATAGTTCAAGCATTTTTAACAATCTAGTGTCTTTAAAGTGTTTATGAGAATAACGGATTTTACATTTTTTAACCAACCGAATTTTCATGTATTTTTAAAATTAACATTACAGGTATTCTTTTTACGATAAGGGCTATTTTTAAGCATATAATTTTGAATATTCTCAATATGTTTACGCATTTTTTAACAAGGCAGGCTTAGTATACAATCGCTTGGTCGCGAGTATGAATTAATATGATTCTTTTATCTGAGCGCGGTCCAGCTGTCGCCGCAGCATCCAAGGGTCGACGAACCCGGACCGATTTTTAACGAGACATCGATTTTCGAAAACGAGTGGACAGATAACAACACTACGGAGGTGAGCATTGAGACAATGACTTCCAAATTTGAATGTGAATTTTTTGTTATAATTTTCCTTACTTTTCAACCGGAAATTTTGGTCCGCACCAGAAATAAGCATTTTATGAAAAGTAGTATATATTGTTCTTTTACTTTTGTTGAGCCTTTTTATTTTCTAACGTCAAACGAAAAAAATATCTTCAATTTTATCAATTATTTTAAAAGTTAAATTAATTATTTTAATTAGTATACTAGACTGTAAGATATTAGGATATCCGCCAATTATAATATAACATACGCAACTATTGGTAAGAATACTTATATGTAATTGGAAAATTGTTACGCTTGAACATAATCTGTATTTTCACAAACACTACCTACTTATCTCTTCATATTACTACAAAAAATCCTATCTGACAATTACATTATTTTCGATTAAGAATATAACTAAGTAAATACTGAATTTAAATAGTGCCTTATTTTATAAAACGAGGAAACTGAATAACAAAATAAATGAGCTAGAAAAACATCGTACATATAATCAAAGTAAACAAATCATCATGTTTCTATAATTCAAAAAATACTAAAATTGTAGGTATTTTAAATCTTATAATATTACAATTAGGCTACGGAAGCAAACGGACTCATTCCGGCTATTTTTATGCTATACGCCTACTTTTATTACTGTTAGTAATTTAAAACGGTTCAATTTAAATAATAGTTCACTAAAACCATCGATTGAATTGTGAAATAAATACTAATGTCGAATCCGATACAAACATTTAGTTTTAGGTAAACAGGTAGGTATTTACAATAGAATGCCGCTGTGGTTAATTTTCTAATCTAGACTTAACGAATCGCTGTTTCGTAGTTAATATGCATTTTAAAACGTAATCTGTTCCTGTACGGTAGTAATGAACGTGAAGCTTAAAAATTGCGGACTTGTATCTTAGCTAACTTTTAGCGCCTAACTACGCGGGAAACGAAATTTTTAGTTTAGGGATTAGTTATACTGTTAGGTATTTAGGAACTAGTTTTTAATTTCCAACAATGACTGTACTTTTATAACTATTGTAATTATATTTGTAAAGAGATTAAAAGTAGAGCCTCGTTCTTAATTTTTAATTAATAAACAGAAGCTACGATCAAAATAACAACAACCTACTAAATTTAACAAATCGGACCATAAAAATTTACAAAACAACAAAAATGCAAATAAAAAAACATAAAAAATATGGCAAATAAAAGTAACAAAACAATGATAGATAACGCTCAGTTACAATAATCAAAATAAATCACACGTTAACTACAACAGTACAAAAGATGACTGCCACATTTACCTGAATAGATGATTATGTACAAATCTTCATTTATCTTCTAAGGAAGGAATCACGGAACTTTGTTATTTTTTGTAGTTTTGATGATTTTCGGCGATTTCGTGAGCACCACAAAAATTAACAACAACCAGTTCTAAAATGTAAGCGGACTACAAAGTTTTTAAACGTATAACACAGTTCAGAAATTTAAGTTCGGTCACTTATTTTTTTTTGAATCGAATAAAAAGTCCAGAACACTGCCAAAGTTAATTTGGAACGTCTACTAATTAGCGGGATGAGTGGATAAAAAAGATGAAACGCGCTGAAGGAACTTAATACCACTTATAGACTATGCGGCAAAACGAGCCGAATATTTACATTGAAGAAAAAAAAATGAGGTCAATCGGAGGTTACGGGCAACGCAGCCGGTCGGCGCGGGCCGCGACGTCGTGTGGCTCGGCGGNNNNGCCCTCCCGAACCGCCGAAAACCACGTGCGCGCACTCACGAAAGAAACGACAACACACCCAACCCTTCCGCGCGACAAGGACGAAACTACTCTTTTTTCAATTTACTATATTTGCCCATTTTTATTATTTTTTCGCATTTCGATATTTTATTTTTTAGTTGATGCGCCCCGCAACTCACCTGTTGTGCTTGACCCGTTTCGATCTGTCGACCGATCACATGATCGACGGTTTTCGATTCTTTTTATCGCACGTATGATTACGTCTTTCGGCAACACTTGCAATTTCGATTTTTATGCAATATTCGCAATAATAAAAATATTGTTTGTGGAATATAACAATACCAATTAAATACAGATTATACATACATACACAGAATCATCAATAAAGCCACCGCGAAAGAGAACGCTGAGGCAAAAAAGTTTATCTTACCAGAAAAAGTTTTGTTAACGTTCAAAAAAGTAAAAAAAAGTTAAGAAAAAAGTAAAGATAAAAAACATCTCCCTACTTATTACATAATAAACAGTGTTTAAATAAAACACGTTAAAAAAAACCGGAGCATTTACATAAAAATAAAAATAAACAAAAAATAAAACCATTTGTCTCAAGTGCTGCCATAACCTTCCAGCGTCGGGTAGCGGAACTACATTTATGTACGCGCCGTAATACCCTATCGGTGCGACACTAACGCCCTCACACCTTTGCTTGTTGTCAATGGGAACTATAAGCCGATGGTTCATTTCTAACGCGTCGTTTATTTTTCTCTTTTATTTTAATCGTGAAAGTGCAACGTTCACTTCGCCGGGCATTCAACGGCCATTTTCGTTTGCTGTTTCTTTTTCGTTTTCATTGGTTTTTACAGACGTTTTGATCATGTCGTCGAATTTTCGATAAAGGTACGTAACGTACAATGTAACGTGATATTTTGACACTTGTATTGAAATTCTGCGTGGAATATAAAAGTGTCAAAGGAATTTTATTTAACAATGCCAGTGTCCATACGTGACATATTTTTTTTGTACCAAATATACATAGCTTCTAATAAAATGTGATATGTTATTAACGTTTACCATCTAATTATAATAGATGGCGCTCCCAGTCCTAAATATCGCGATTCTTAATTTATATTTTCTAATAGGATGAATTATGTTATAAAATAAAGACTTAAATAATTTGCAAAAGATAGCAAATGAAATATTAAGTTAAATATTCAGGTTAAAAATCCACTTCTACTTGACTAATTAAATACGCGTCTAAGTAGAGTACGTATCTAACGTTACTTCGGTATCACTTTAAGTGATTCTACTTAAGTATTAGAATCGTGTTGTAAAGTTATCTATTTCATTTTTAACATACATATTCTGAAATGATATGTCATTTATGTACTTTTTAAAGTTTAAAGTTGTGTACATTCTCACAAGATAATTATAAGAAGGCAATGAAAATGAGTAATTATAGAACACAATACTTATTTATTTAGTTAATAATATATATAAAAAAAATGTTGTGAATATTTTGTATATTCCAACTGTAATGCAAAGTGAATTATTTTTTAATTAAATCTTACACTTTCTTATTAGAATCTTATAATTTTCTATCGAGATAATAGATGTCGCTACGGGAAAGAATGTTCTTATTCTTATTTGAATTCGATATGTAAGTGCATATTTTTATTTTGACATTGTGTTAACCAAATAAAGCTAAAATTAGACATTTCTCTCCAGCTCTATAAAATAGAAATAGCTGCTAGAACGATTGACTTTCAATTAGTAATCTTTTTCATAAGGGAAAGACTTTCAGGAGTTCCTAGTAAGCGGTTACCTGCAGTTATGAGGTTTATAGGTCGCTTATTAAAAAATGAGTCTCAAGTAACTTGTTCATATAAAATAAAATAAAAATAAAAAAGATTTATTGCATTAAAAGTAGTACATAGTTTTACAATATTATTGGGTACCCCCTTTTAAGTATGTTTATACCTGTTGTAGGGAGTACTATAAAGTATATTAATTACCATATATATTATTCAACAATATAATAATTTAAACTAAATAAAAGAATAAGATAATAAAAGGAATCACAACAATTTTAATTTTAGTATGTATCGTGTGTATAATGTGTCATACGATGTGTGTGAGTGAGCGTGTATGTGTGTGTATGAATGTTGTGTAGAGTGCGCGTCAGGTAAGGTTTTCAAGAATAGATTCTATTTCCTTATAATTAAGATTCAATAACCAATCTGTTAAAGATTTTTTGCAGTCATAATATGTCAATTTGTGTATGTCTATTTTATGGTTTATTTTATTTTATAGATAAATAGATTGTCTAGTATATTGCCGGGACGCAAATTACCTTTAAATGAGTCAGTATATTTATGGATCTTTAATGCTGTTGCTAATACGTAAAGTTTTCTTACCGAAAGCAAATAACATAATTTGTTTAGTTCACTGGTAGGGATTCTGTACAGTTTGCAGTACATTGCTTATATTAGGCATCTTTGAGCTCTTTCCAGTTCCAGAAACCTGGTCTTAGCTGCTCCACCCCATATTGGAATGCCATAGGCCATTGTAGATTGAACCAGGGCAATGTATATTTTATTTAACAGGGATTTTGTACATACATGGCGTAGAGTCCCAAAAGTCCCAGAGGATATCCAAATTAGTTTCCTAATCCGGGCTGTCATCAATTCCAGATCCGAAAACCAAGACAATCTCTGGTCAACCATAACCTATTATAGTAAATATCTGGGATATCAACCAAAAATATCTGGGATATTTTACACTTGAAACTTTATTTATTTGCGGAATTTATCGATGAATTTTTATAGGAAAATCAGGTGTTGGTTGAGTGTTGATATATTTTGTAAAGCATAAGTAGTTTGTTTTTGAGATGTTCGAGGTTAGCGTGTTTTCATTAAGCCACTTCGCCACCTTAGCCAACACTTATTCTGCTGTTTTTTTTTTGCCGAGGACCGCGTATCTTCCACGAAAACCAGTTTATTTGGCCGTCCTTAAGTTCCATATTACATAATTGATTTACGTATATCAAAAATAGGGTTGGACCAATTACGCTACCTTGGGGGACTCCGTAATTAATCATATTGATTTTCTCAATACTGTTTTATTACTACTTGACATGGAAAAAAGAGAAATAAGGATCATATTCCGCCCATCATGCACCCGAAAAAAGTTTTGATTTTCGACTATTTGACTTGGGTAATTAATGTGTTTTATTTTTTCATATTTACGCCATAAATAACATAGAAAATTTCACAAACTATTGCTAAGAAAGAAAATATTTAGCCTTTATGTACATTATAGTAGTGTTTTTAATTTTATTACTTTTTCTTACGAAGTGTTCCATGGTCTATCGTAACATTGACTCTCAGTGATATTATAAGCTATAAGCTACAAGCTAGTATAATTGTGTTTAATTATTTTGGTTCATGAAACGTTTCCTCAAAAAAAAAATCAAAGATCGTTAAAAATCAAACCAATACAGAAACCAGAACACTGCTGCTGTGAAAAAAGAGAAAAATGTTTGACGCTACACTAAAAACATCATATGATTTTTTTTGTAACATCTTAACATTGACTATCAGTGATTCTTTTTTTCTGAGGAAGCGTTCCGTGAATCAAAACAAATAAATACTCATATACTAGCTTATAACGACTAGAATCACTGAGAGTCAAAGTGAAGACGGTTCGTGGAATGCTTCGAAAAAAATTAAACCTACCATAATGTACAGGGCCAAATACTCTTTTTCTTGGCAATAATTTCTGCCAAAAGAAAAACGGTAAAAATAATTTTACGGTTAAAAATGAAAAAAAAATATCATGTTCAACGTTACGGGAATGAATTTTAACACATGCAGAGAAATGTAGTTGTGTATCGAAGAGATCGTCAAGCGTGAGTTAGGCTCGCTTAGTTCTGTAAGACAGACCGAAGCCATAGTACAGACGTTACTAAGGCGATTTCCCCAATTAATTTGAACAAATAAAAAAAACGCGATATCGCATAATACCTTTGTTATTAGGTAGAACTAATCTATCTCAGATACAAAAAGTGACAGAGATTGTGGTTTCGTCTTAACGTAAATAATACACACTTTTACGATCCGCGTGGCGGAGCGGTCACCATACCGGTCTGACGCGCAATGGGTTCCGGGTTCGATCCCCGGCCAGGCAGACATCTTTTTATTTATTTATAAAAACATCACATCCATCATGCCAGGCATGACATGGCATGACATCCATCTAAAAGATGAGTTTAGACTCTGTTCTGGGTCTGGGTGTTTGTGTATTCGTCTATGTGTGTCCATGATATCCACGACACAGGAGAAAATCCTAATGTGGGGCTATGAATGTAGAAAGCGTAAGTCAATGATCAGTATTATTTCAGCACTTATTTCACAGCAATAATTTCACAGCACACTAGGATAACACTAGATATTATTGTGGACTTATTGGAGACTACTTAATTTATATTTTTTTATTAAGACATTTTATGACCATTTTTTCTCAGATCTTCAATTTGGTAGAACCTTATGTGGTTTGACTCCGAAGGCACCATCTTCACGCCTATTTCTGCCTAATAACAGCAGTGTTAAACGCTGTTGTGTTCGGTTTTAAAAGGTTTGGTAAGGGAGACATACTTATCCGAGGCGTTCCAACTTAGCCCTGTAGGGTAACGACGCATATGTGGCCAACCTCAGGCAAGTATCTAATCTTATGGGGTTAGTTACAGACAGACAGGACGACAGTGGCCACTTACCTACTCCTATATGCTATATAAACTGTAACTCCTATATAAACAGAGCTGACGAGACATGTGTCAGCCGTATGAACCCATAACGGTACGACGCCACTGCACATGAATCGATTTCGATTTTTCTTTCTGTGATAATAAAAAGCTTAATCGTTATCCACCAAACATTTGCTTAGTAAGGGTCAACGTTGAGCGAATTTTCTCAAAATTTACTACTATTTCCAGTGAGAAATTTCGTAACGTTATGAGATTAGACACATATTTGATTTTAACGCTCTACACTGACGCTTGCAGCGTAAAGCGATTGACGCTTGATGCGTTTCAAGCGTCGCGAAACATTCGCATGTTTTGTAGCCCCACGTTGAACATCAGAAGGCTTGTCTCCCTCCCTTCTGGCGGTTGTGAGCCTCATCTTATCGAATCTTAGGACGTGTTTCTAGAAGCGGAGTGTTCTGAGAAGTGCTGTGTTCTGATCTGAAGGGTGTGGAAAAGGAGAAATACTTTTCCGAGGCATTCCACCTTGGTGCTCAAGGGTAGTAACGCATCTGTGGCTAGCCTTAGGTGATACTTTAATCCTACCTAGGGTTACAGATGTCCATGGGTGGCAGTAGCCACTTACCATCAGGTGGGCTGCATACTCGTTTGCTACTTCCATACTATAAAAAAAGATGAGTGAAAGCAGGTTAGGTTAATTGAACTAGAAATTAAGTTACATGGATCGATGCGTGGTGTAATAACATATTAACATCTTACATCAGTCAGTTATCACTAACCTGGTTGTTTCAAATCTCAGTTTCTTAATTAAGAGGTCTGAAGTTTAATCGAAATTGAGCACATGTATTTTTAACCGACTGTGTTAATTAGGGTATATTTTCCCAGCGTAAATAACTATGTCCATTTCTTTGACACGCGTTACAGACTAAACGACTTGATGGATTGTGACATGTGACATATTATTAGAATCGTTTTAGATTGCAGAATGACATAAGCTATATAATTTTTAAAAATGGCGCCTTAAATAGAGCAAAAAAGAGGGCAAGCGAGATCTTTTTATCATGACGATATGGGAATCAACTGAATGCTAGTAAATGGACCATTCCAAATAAATATATTATAGTACTATATGTTACTAGTTGTCAAACGTGTTCTTTTTAAATATTTTTAACAATGTTACGTATAAGAAATTGACGATTATTTGTTTAAACAGCAAAGGAAGTCAATGACTTTTTAAATGCTTCAATCATTTCATACTTTTTCGTATAGACCATGTTTTAAGCCCGTCTTGCTTCAACCTTCAAGCTTGTAACTTTTTAAGGTCTTCTATCATTTCGTACTTGCTCATATGGACCATGTCTACTCCTCCTCTACCCTTCTCCCTGAAATGAGGCTCGTATTCAGAGCAGTTGCGGGCTGACAATAGATGAATCTACAGATAGTGATCTACAATTTAAGCCATAATTGTCAGTTACAAATTTAAAATTAATTAAGTTTATATGGTTTTTTCATCGAATTTGTTTTTTTTTTATAGTATGGCAGTAGCAAACGAGAATGCATGTTAAGTGGCTACTACAGCCCCTGGACATCTTTACCTAATCAACCTTAGGTAAGATCAAAGTCTAACCTAAGGTTAGACTTTGATCTTACCTAGGGTTGCAGATGCGTTGGACTAAGATGGAATGCCTCGGAAAAGTATGTCTCCCTTGCCACATTCAGACCAGAACACAGCAGCGCATAACACTGCTGTTATGAGGCAGATATAGGAGTGGCGGTGGTGCTTTCGGAGTCGAACCACAAAGAGTTCTACCACCTTCAAATTATTTATCAACGGTTTCATTAGTTTTGCCGTTGTAACCGAGTTAATAATGAAACAATAAAGCGCGCGATCCGAATCGTCAGCCATCCATGAATCACCAATAGGTTAGAACCTTTGAGTCTGCGAAGGGACTTTCTGCGTGTTTTACCCGCTGTACAATAGTGAGTGTTCTGATGAACTTTTTTAACTGGTGCCTACGTCACCTTTTCTTCAGCGCACCACTTGTTGAAGGATGAAGTTCCATTCGCACAAACTGTACCCGTGGCGGTCCTCCGCGGTTCCATTTACACGCTCGTTAGTTTGTGTAAGATTTGAGAACCTCCTCCTTAGGTATTCCCAGAACGCTATGATATAGGGCTTTTCAAAAAACAATGTTAAAAATCTTTTAATGTCGACGATGCATTTGCGACTCTCCTAGTTTTGCAAATGTCCCGAAGAGACGGTGACTACGTTCCATCAAGTAGCCCGTCTGCCTTTTCGTTAGGTTTAAGTATAATAAAATGAACGCGATTTTTATGTAGTATTAAAAGAATGATAATATCTCGGCTATACAACATTGTCAAGAATGTTTCTACCAAGTAGCTTGTTTCATGAGATGTGCACTAAAAACACCGTAAAATGTATGCCACAATTACTTATTTTAAATAAACGACATAAAAACGACACCTTATGGGCGGGACAACAAGATACTCGCGGTAACATCATAGCATTCAATAAACAAGAAAAACTAGATTTACAATCTTGTTTTATTTTATTGAGCATGTAGATTTCTAGTTTAGTTCAATTCTGTAAGATCCTTTACATAATCTGGACATCTCCTTTTAATATTGATCCTTTTTTCGACATCATTTTAAAGAACATTGCAAGGTATGACAGAAAAAGAAAACAAAAAAATAAACAATGATTGTTGTGATGCAACAATATAAACTCGTATTAAGAATTTAGCTGAGTTGAGGGTAAAATATGTAATTATTTTATTTAAAAAGTTAACATTTCTGGTTGCGTACTATCAAGACTGGTGAAGAATGAGTTATTCTATGCATGTGAGTAATTCTGACATTACCCACGGTGAACCATTCAGAAGAAATACTAATGGGTAAATATATTTAAAAAATGAAAGAAAAAAAAAAGTTTTAGAATGAAGTTATTTTTTCCTTTTTAGGAGTGAAGTTCGGGTATTGAATTGAATCATATTTTGAAATTCAAGGTTGTCAATTGACTAACATTTTGTTGTGCTACAATTCATTCAAATACTCTTTAAATTTCTATACTACTCTTTAAATATTATACTTCTAATTCTTTAAATTTCAAACTTTATACCCCTCTATGTGAGTTTACTTACACTAATTGTATTATATGATTTTAGACTAATATTATCGCGGAATTGATACATTTTAATATGTTACGGGTACTCACGATATGCGGTTTTGAATTTCTTTTTGCCTAAAAAAAATTCAAAACTAAATGTATTGTTATTTAGATTGTCATTCGTTTCTATCATGACGTACATAGCATTCAATGCGTTTACCGCAACAGGACTAAACGTAAAGGGCTCGTAAAGGTCCCCCCTGCAATTTTAACGAAAAGTGCCTATAAACTCTTCTCAATCGTTACCTTAACGACAGATTGACTTCTCGCTATTTGTTTGCCGTAGCTTCTCCCACTAAATTTTGATAGCTTTTTGCTTTGTATGCGGTTTCTGAAAATAGTCAATTATTAGGCGTATCAACGCTTTCTTTTCAAAAATTATGTAAATATTTGTGGTGGCCCACGTGGTGACCCACGTGGTGGAGCGGTCACCATACTGGTCTAACACGCGGTGGGTCCCGGGTTCGATCCCCGGCCAGACAAACGTTCTGTTTGTGTTCTAGGTCTGGGTGTTTGTGTATTCGTCTTTGTGTGTCCATGGCACCCATGACACAGGAGAAAATCCTACTGTGGGGCTATGAGTGTAGAAAGCGTTTGTTTGAAAGCGTTTGTTTGTTTATTTGTGAAGAATGTAGAAGTTAATTTGCTAACTATAAACGATATAGAATTTACGATATATTTAATAATTCTAGAAACATTTTGGACATGTTACACTAATTACACTAAAGGTCTTTTGTAGTAAAGATAAAAAGGCACTAAACTGGTTTGTCTTGGCTTATTATCTATTATCTCTATATCTAAAGAGGTTCGCCCAGTAGTTTCATTACATATGAACACTATCAATGATTGTCCAGATATTTTTATACATTCTTACGAATAATAGTTAAAGGTAATAGCTATCACAAGTAAAAAGTCTAAAAATAAATTAAAAAAAGAACGGTCGATAAATAAAATTGAAAAAGGTTAA
>MOOZ01001075.1:370861-381284 GCA_002930495.1 Cecropterus lyciades
AGTAGTTCCTGAGATTAGCGCGTTCAAACAAACAAACAAACAAAAAAACTCTTCAGCTTTATAATATTAGTATAGATGGGACGTGGAAATATTCATATAAATGTCTCGGGCAACGTAATAATAAATTCGAGGAATCAGGTTTTTAACGGAGTAAAACCAGTATAGTCTCACCGGGGTGGTGTCACCGCCTCAATTAGTTCTAGCGTGAAGCAGTTCTTGCATTTCAGTGGAAGGATATGGTTGCCAGCCAGCTCACTTATAAATGAGGCGACTATCTTAAAAAAGCAACGCAACTGTGATTGACTTCTGATAGAACCCCTCTTTTATATGAAGTTGTTTACAGATGTCCATGGGCAGCAACCACTTATCATCAGGTGAACTGGATGCTCGGTTGCTACTTCTTTCTAATTACAATTAAGATATATATATTTATTCATACATCGTCGGAAATGCATAACGACAGATTACCGAATCAGTCGTTACACATTGTCAAGCGATAGTTGCCTATTTGTCTTACCTAGGGTTGATTATAGATGTCCATGGGCGGCAGTAGCTACTTATCATCAGGTGGGCTGCATGCTCGTTTGCTACTTCCGTGCTATAAAGAAAAAAAGAGAGATTCGCATATAGACAGGTTAGCAACATGTCAAGTTTTCAACAAGAGAAACAAGGAACATATATAACCACAATGCAATCTTCCACCCTCTCTATTTGTGGAGCAATGTTCAATATTGTTTAGTCGTGTCGTATCGTCTCTTACGACATTTGCAGAGAACCCAATAGACTTTACTTTTGAACTGTTTATATCCTTATTCTTTGCAAGGTATTTAAACAGGTGGGACCTAAATCTATGTATATGTAACCTAATTCATTAAACCAATTTCCGTAAGCAGAACTTTGTCTACCCAATCTATAATAATCTAATATTATAAAGCAGAAGAGTTTGTTTCTTTGGTTGAACGCGCTAATCACAGGAACTATTGGTTCGAATTGAAAAATTAGTTTGGTGTTGAATAGTCTATTCATTGAGGAAGGCTATAGGCTATATTAGATCACGCTATGTTTCTTTGTTTGCTTTTTTATTACGTAGTAATGAGTGAAACTGTGGGTCACAGCTAGTAACAGTATAAATGCTGTATCGTTAGTACTAGTTTACTCATTGTAGGTGGTAGAACTCTTTGTGGTACGACTCCGGAAGCACCACCGCCACACCTATTTTTGCCTAATAACAGCAGTGTTATCGCCCTTACATTGTATGTTTACGGTTTTGTTTTCGGCCATAGCTTGCAATGTACCTCGTAACGATTCTTTTGAGGAAATGTATTAAACTTGTACTAAGGGCACAGTAACGATTTTGTTTTTAATGAATTCACAAGTTATTTAATTTACACTATGTCTTGTGTTACTCTGTGGGGATAATCTATTCATTATATTCTCTACATCGGGTTGATGTTGCATCACTGAACCGCGATTTGATACGTTTTATACGCTTCTTATACGACACGGTACTACGATTCAAATCCGCCCGACTATTGTTTAGGTAATTTTGCTTACGATCTTACATATAACATGACATACAAGATTAAAATAAAAAATCTGTCATTTTTGTTAAACCAGTTGTGAACAATGAAGAAAACATGCCCGTGTAACGTCTAACAGGGATGTAGTTTTGGTTTAAACAGTGTCAATGTAAACACTTAAACGCGGTATTCTAACTTAGTCCTTAGGGGTACCACCGTATGGCTCAATCTCGGTTAGAAGATTAGAAGGTATTTCTGCCTAATAACATCTGTGTTATGCGCCGTTGTGTTCTTGTCTGAAGGGTATGGTAAGGGAGACATACTTATGCCTCGCATTCCAACTTCGTCCTTAGGGGTAGCAACGCATCTGTGGCTAACCACGGGTAAAACTGATTATACTTAGGTTTGATTACAGATGACCATGAGCGGCAGTCTCCATCAAGTGAACTGCATCCTCGTTTGCTACTTCCATATTATAAAAGAGGTATAAGATAGAACTAATATGATCTGTAACAGCCTTAGGTAGATTTCCTGTTCAATATAGAGTTGGTTACCTTTTACAACCGTGGATTAAATTGTCGTTTCCTACTTCTAATTCATACAGTATCTTTATCTATTTTAAACATATTACCACATGGTAGAACCAGTGTAATTCGACCGGGGAGCTATTTGCCGGCTTGCTTATATATAAGGAACCACCCTGGAGAGTAGGAAGGAAGTAGTATTCTGTGGTCGACGTCGGATAGAATCCCCATTCTACATGAAGTTGCTTGGAGATGTCCAAAGGCAGCAGTAAAAACGTATATTATCTGGACTGCATGCTCTTTTGCTACTTTCATCTGATAAAAAGATAATAATACAAAGCGTCAACAAATTAGCCTGACCAATAACATTTTGAAAAGCTTCTTAATATTATTAAAAAAATTGTAACTAACGCTTTCGCTTAACGCTTTCTACACTCATAGCCCCACACTAGGATTTTTTCCCGTATCGCGGGTATCATTAACACACAAAGACGAATACACATCACACAGACCCAGAACAGAAATCTAAATTTATCATTCAGATGTCTGTCTAGCCAGGGATCGAACCTTAGGTAGATATTAATCAAATCACATTTGTACTAAGACGTACATATAAATCTCTTGGCAACACACTATTAGCTTGTCGGTGGTCGGCGTCTAATTTATAGGGAACTTTCAATTTGGCTAACACGATCCTGAGTCGTAAATCTCTGGACAATTAGAAGCTCCTTGTGGTCGAACCCTGACCGGTCTGGATTTGAATTTAGATTGTTTATCCCGTTCGATTATAATAGACGGGGACAGTGGGTTTCTTAAGGGTTTAATGAAATTTATGGGTCATATATTTTAAAGTTTAATGAAAAAATAATGACGTTTTCTACACAGTCCTTATATAACGCGGTTAGCATACAAAATGTTTAGTTCAGTAACGTATAAAAAATATGAAGAAGGAGAAGTGTATAAGCGGAACTGAAAATGAATGAATATTTCTTTATGCTTCTTCATTAATCGATTAAGTAATCACTGCAGTATCGCATATACTAAACTTGAGCTCGTATACAAACTATGAAGTAAAAAGTCATTAGCGTTATTCAGAAAGGGGAACAGCGCCATCTAGTTGTAGCTGTCGACAACTGCTTCCTTAACGCATTTTCGTTTCATCCAGTTTCAAATCACAACGACTCTAAAGACGTTTTACTTCAAAAATATATTAATAGGTAGTTGTTAACGTTATATTATTAAAGAAATAGTCTAATGGACCTTGTATACCATCTAATGTTTTACCGTCGTAGGTATTTCATCTTTCCAAAGTAAACATTTTCTAATCCAAATCTTTAATGTGGCGAATTTACACATGCATATAGAACTAAAGCAATTAACAACTTATAGCATTTTAGGTTGGAATGTTGGTATTGCAATTCACATAGGGGAATTGAGATAATTGGCTATATAAAAATAACTTATTCCAATCTTAGCCCAAAAACCAAATCGAAACTACAAACCGGTAATACGCCAATAAACAGCAATATCATTAAACTTAAAAACCAATCATGAGCGGCCATCGGAATAAAACAGATAAAAAACCCATTTTATTCTGTTTGCAAACGAACTGGGACCTTGACACTGAATTCCATAACGTCATTACCGTCGGCCATTAACCCCGCACTCGAATCAATAACTCATTACTCTTTTATTTCGTTTAACGTTTAAAAATAACGCGTTTTTTCGCGTTTCGCGCCGACCGCCCCAATTATTGGGTGAAGGTTGTACCGCGGCCAATTATGACGTCATGCGGGGTGCGTGACGTAGCGTAGGCATTTCGCCTGATAATTTTTGTATCATCATATTGTTAACCTTTTTTCGGATATTTGCGATGCATCGACACCGTGATACAATGATCGTACTGTGTCATATTGTTCCTAGGCAGCGTGTTTCATATCGCTAGAAATATGTGATAATTAGTTTAATTTGCTACTACTGGGATTTTTTATGTGAAAGGGGTGAGTAACTGTCAGTGTCTTCTAAGCAATAAAAACGTTGTTATAAAATCAAACAATAATTTCGAATTTTTAGATGACATATATTTACACTAGCTTCCTGGGATAGTTAAATTACCTCATTGCGATACTTATCACTTTTAACTGGATTGCATTTATTAGGTACCTATGCTGAGATAGGGGGCTTGGCGCCTCCCCCCACAATCTTAAATTATGTCAGATGATTTTGATTGATCTATTCTTAAGGAGACATTTTTTAAATAAACTATTATCCTCACCTAGATCCAAACTGTCCCAAACAATCTTGGTTTGATCACTATTCAGTCACTGTGAAAATAATTAGGAAATATGTATAGATAATTAGATATATTGGTTCAATTGTACAATACTACAATGTAAAAAATAGATAATGATATATTTATACATGAACACAAAATAATTGTTAACAATGTTGATTTAAATCAAAAATAACGCCATCTATCGGACTACGCGCGTATCAAATTGATATAGATTATAGTGAAACAAAATGTACCTTTTTCGATATAAAAACAAATAATTTTATTAAATTGTATTCAATTCTTATCATCCACCTTTAGCCAAATATCTAATAGTATCTAATGTGTAAAATAGAATAAAAAGATATTATGAAATTAATTCAAATATAATGTACTTACAATAAATTTTGTTTCTTATTACAAACAGATACGTTTTTTATGTTTAACCAAAAATTACGTACTTTTGACAGAAAACACTACATTACTTACCAGTGAACCTAGTATTCCTCTGCAAAAGTACTCCTTAGCATTGCAAAATTTAGCACCAACTCTAATGAAATCACTGCTTATTATGCAATTTTATTGCACAATAGAAACTAGATATATTTAAATAATTTTAATAGGAACTATTATTGCCTTTGCCTACAGTATATGAGATCTTATTTTTTAAATACCAATTTAAACACTCTGGTACTTCCCAATCAGCTGCACAGATAATTTAAAAATTTAGCAGGTGACAATGGTGTCACTTGTCTTCACAGATTAAAAGAGATCAGAGCTTAATTTGAATTTGGCGGGTGATTTTACTTATAGTCACAGAGTATAAACAGATCAGAATAATTTTTGACTTTTCTCACAGATTGTAAATCAATTGAATCAAATTCGAATTTCGCGGGTAATGTCACTGGTATAATCACAGATTATAAACACATAGAGACGAAATTTGAATTTGGCGGGTAAAGTCACTGGTCACAGATTATAAACAGGTCGAGGCAAAATTTGAATTTGGCGGTGCAGGGGTGCACTCGACCCGCACTCGCGGCGGTCTGCAAGGAACTCGGCGTCTTGAGGGCGAAAAGACGTTACGCGGACCCTTAGTTCCCCTTCGTTTATTTTGAACGGTGATAAAGCGTAGTGCTTTGTAGTGGCAATGGAATATTACTTGGTGTATTATTATTGTGAAGTTATCGTTCTTATTTCTTTCTGTTATGAAAAAAAAAATATTTTATTTCTGGATTCATTCTTATACATATATTTTTTTGTAATGAAACTGTTAATAATATAAATCCCGTAAAACAAGTTTTATTAAACAATTAAGTACAAAAAGGCGCATATTGCTAAGATTCAGTTAAGCTTTTAAGTTTCTCGGTATCATAGAAAACGAGCGAGATAAATTGTAAGATATCAATCTTTATTAAATCAAGTCACACCTGTAATTATACTGAATATATTGAAAAAGCTAATAAAACATATTATTTAATTATTTTAAAATAAAAGGGCGACGGTCCCATTTTTCGAAGTACCCAAACTTTTGACCATTTGTAAGACCTTTTCTATTATTGTAATATGATTCTTTTTTCTATAACCATAAAGATTAAACATAACCTTGGTTATACCTGTAAAAGAGTAAAAAATGGTTTATTTTGAAGGGTGAGCTTTCTTCGCGATCACTATTAAAGACGACAATAGGACACAGGGACGAATTTAATCTCTAATTTAAATATATGAGAAATATATGATGCTTGTTATTGTATTATTTTTTATTTTTTACGGGTTTTGGTTTGTATTGTATATATTGTAATTATTTATCTATGTGAAATAAAAAATAACATATACAAAAAAAACCCTATTTAAGACATAAATTCTCAAAGAGTATACGAAGACTAAATAGGTATTTATTATGAGTAGACCGATGTGGACCGATTCTCAAAATTATTTTTTTATTAAAAAGATTATACTCCTGAGGTGGTCCTATAGGCACCAAATTAGGATTGGATGGGATTGGATAGGATTGGAAATTGAAAACAGAGAAATTGAAGGCAACCCTCAAATGTTGTAGGCATTAATAATGTTTTTAATATATTTTCTAAAGCTATTGACACATTTGAATGTAGTCGTCATGTAGACGTTAAGCTGTTAAAGGAAGGTTGAATCCTACGCATTAAAGAATACGTACACAGTACATAGTACACTATGTACTATGTACTGTGTACTCTGAAGTCGGCACTCATATACTAATGGGACATAACTCGTCGTCGTGTTCTAGCGAAATATGTTTGAGCACCTACTTTGAGACTATGTTCTATTCTGTGTATGTACTAACCCAACATATACTTAAATTATTTTTCACTTTTTTGTGTTATAGAAATATGTTTTTCTTTTTGTTAAAAATTTTAATAGGTATGTTTATCCATAATATAAAAATGAATCACAATATATATTGGTAAGCGCATAACTCAACAACGCCTGGACCAATTTGGCCAATTATTTTTTTAAATGTTCGTTGAAGTTTAAGGAGGTGTGTGTGTGTGTGCGAGGATGGTGTTTACGACGAGAAAAAATCGAATAATTGCCGGAAAAAACCCTAAAAACAGCCCTTTTCTTTTTCCCATACAAACGTCTTCTAACTGAAACGTAAAGTAAAAAATTTGAGCTTTATTGCTATTAGTATAAAGTTCACTGTTGTCTTAGCAATGTAGGTTTGTTCCTAACATCAAAGAGTCAATTTGCACTTCTCTATATCTATATCTATGTCAATATATATATATATATATTATATAAGAGATTTCCATCTATGTATTGACTCATCACGATATCTCTGGAACCATAAGACCTAGAGACTTGAAATTTGGTAGGAATATTCCTTTCGGCGAGTAGAGGTCAGCTAAGAAGGGATTTTACGAAATTGATTTTTTTCTCTATATTTAATTCCACACGGAGCGGGCGGGAACAGCTACTTAATATATAAATCAATAGTTTATAAAATAAGTATATTAATAATGAAGGGCTGGTTAAATGCGGCTCTGTGGAAGGAAGTATTAGTATTGCACGGTGGCTTATTTTTAACGGCCATATCGTCGTGCGCCTGCGTCAGTTACTGTAAACATTTGGTATTTGAAAAAACAAATAATAATTTAATAAATTATCTTCTATTCTTTATATAAATGCAAATATCAGAATAATTGGCGTAGGTATTCTTATCTTTGAAAGGTCTGTTAAGCGTAAGTGATGAGTATTTTATTCCAGTAACAATATTTTTTAAATGTAATCACTTAAATAATAATAACGTAAATAATAATAAATAATAATCACCTATGTTAATTTATTTATGTGTATACTGTCAAATGTTTATAAAAAAATTCAACACGCAGAATCCTTTAATATTTATTGGAAAATATACAAAGATTATTTGTCAAACAATAACTTGTATAACACGTAAGTATTTACTTAATTTGATACAAATTAAAATAAGTTCAAATTTATGTACGCTCTTACACATTGACCTAATATTAATTTTAATCTAGTTATTAACACTGAGCGTAGTCAATCAAAAGTAAATAGTAATTTGTAAATTATAGTTTTACTTAGAGAAAAAATGCACTATTAAGTCAAAATAGCAGAAAGGGAGAGAGACAGACAGAGAGAGTAATTTAAAAATAATAATACTCGAAAGTTGCGAAGATAAAATACTGTCTACTTTTATATTCCAATATTCTCATTTCATAAGTAATCACTTGGCTTCTTTTAACTCCACTTTCAATAACTTGAAATGGAATGCTGTTCTCTACTTCGCTTCTCCTGTAGCCTGCGTGTACAACAATTAAAAAAGGTCATAACAGTCATTAAAAACAAAAACTACAAAAAGTATGTGTATGCAATTCACACGGCAGAAGTGAAATGTCTGAAAAGTAGCCTACGAGATAGAGATGGATATAGAGTATCAGGAAAAAATGTAAGGTTTAACATTTCGTATCAAGCTTAAAAATAATTTATATTTTAATGAAAAATATTTGATTACATATATTGATATAAAATACTGTGTAATGTATCCTATTTTATTTTGTCGGTAACCAAATCCTATACATTTATGTGTGTTTCTTTATCGTGGCGCGTTTTCGTTTCATCCAGTTTCAAATCAGAACGATTCTAAATAGTTTCACTTCGATTAAAAAAAAAACTTCAGGTGTCGATTTTAGACTAATATTACCGCGGAATTGATACGTTTTAATATGTTACAGCTACTCACGATATGCGGGTTTTAAATTTATTTTTGCCTATATTTCGAGTCAGTTACACAGCGAAGATTCAGGTGTCGAACCCCTGCATATTATACGTTACATATGCGTCCTTAACGCGCGCTCGTGCAAGACGCAGTTACCTTTTTAACGTACTTTATACATTTTTTCTAATTGTGGGCACGTGTCCTAACATCCTTACCTTTTTAAGTTAGGACGAGCTACAGATTTCGAATAAGAAACATTGGTAAAAATATTAAAAATAAAACCCGACCGCTTAAAACAATTGATTGCCTTTTTTTATAATATGGATAGTAGCAAACGAGCATGCAGCCCACCTGATGGTAAGTGGCTACTGCCGTCCATGGACATCTGTAATCAACCCTAGGTTAGATCAAATCTCACCCATGATTAGCCACAGATGCGTTGTTACCCCTGAGGACTAAGATGGAATGCCTCGGAAAAGTATATCTCCCTTACCACACCCTTCAGACCAGAACACAACAGCGCACAACACCGCTGCTACTAGGCAAAAATAGGTGTAACGGTGGTGATTCCGGAGTCGAACCACAAAGAGTTCTACAACCTTTAAATTCTGTTTCTGCTTAAATTCTGCCTTCAGTTTCTGTTAAATTTTTTTTACGAATTTTAGACAAAATAGTATTATAAGTGATACCATTCTAATGATATGTCATACAAATGGACATGGGTACATACGTTTGAAAAATATCACTCTCCTTCTGACTCAGTCGAATAAAAAGCAAACGAGTATTCCACCTTACGGTAAGATCACAGCTAACCACCCACTAAACAGTGGTTATAGTAAATAACTTTTCCACTGAGGGAATTGCCCGGGTAAAGAGGGATTCCTCGAGGCCCGCAGACCTTACGCCAAGCGGCGACACCACGCCGCGGCATAGGACGACTATCAAAGTCAAAGTAGTAAATAACTAAATATCTTTTAAATATTGTGGTTTATCTTGATGTCCTTTATAACATTATACCTACAATGTATTATCTATTACTGTTAAGTATCCGGGAGGTGTTCGATCTCCTTGAGAATTGTCCGGATATAAAGAGGAACCCTCCAGGCTCGAAAATCTTTGCCCAGGAGGGTAGGACCTCCCAATACAGTAGTAGCTGATTTCATATCTAATAGGGTGTTACCACGACCCCAATTCCCCCAAACGGTAGTGTCCATTACAGGGGAAGTAGACTTGTAGAGAATTGCCCGAGTAAAGAGGGATTCCATCCGGAAGACCGGGGAAATACCAACAGCATCTATTTCTAGCACTAAGCAGTCTTGCGTTTCGGTGAAAGGGTGTGGTTGTCGGCTTACTTATATGCGGCGACCAACTTAGTCCACGGGAGTAGCAAAGCATCTGATAGACTTCAGATTAAACCCCTGTTCTATATGAAGTTGCTTACAGATTTCCACTATCAGGTGCTCGTGCTCGTTTGCTACTCCAATGTGATAAAATGGGCAATTAATTCAAACCGAGTAAATTATCCATTCACCCTTGTAACAACGCTAAAACTACTTATAATCTGAACTGGAGTTCATCATCAGGAATGTCAGATTTCAAAGTTAGAACCCATTGCCCTTAAAGCCTGTGGCGACTGCTTGCTACGCGCGGCATCACAATATTATTATATATACTAGCTGCGCCCCACGATTTCACCCGTGTATTAGTTACTACAAAGAAAACTAATTTATGTATTTATTTGGATAAGAATATATACTATACCTATTTATAAAAACAACTTCGCAAATAATGTATTATTTTGGAAGAAATTTTTTTAGCATATAAAAGGGTACAGTGAGTTTACCTGAAAAGATAGACATATGCTGTCGCTGACTTTTTTTTAGAA